>ML349547.1:0-74108 GCA_005239505.1 Nicotiana paniculata | reverse complement strand
CACTTTAATTGGAAAAACTCCCATACCCCCTTTGGGGCGTATAAAAAAGGAGGTGTGACAGTGCATAAACAACATAAATATGGCACAGAATGTCCCCTCGTACATAACATCATACAACATGGCACGGAATACCCCCTCGTGCATAATAACATGAAACAACAGTTGGCATGAAAATCAACAAATAAGAACTCTTAGATTCACGGAATAATCAACAAGAATAATACCGTCCAGGAAAGGGACACAACTATAACCAATCCTACACATGTGTATAATCCAACATAATGTTCCTCAACCGATCTTCTACTTAACAATACCCACATCTAAGAATTTCCACCAAATGAATGGCTATCAAATTGATATTAAACCCATAAACATAGTAAAGACCAATAATATCATATAATTGCAAATTTTTAACTCACAGTCATGCTTGACAACAACATATAGGTACTCCTCACCTCACCTATACATTGAAAATGGAATTAACACGTAGCAATTAGGACTCAATACCTATTCCCTCAAGGTAAGGTTAGGCCAAACACTTACCTCGGATCCAAAAATGCAAATCAAGCCTCTACCACCACTTTTCCTCTCGAATATGACTCTGAAACAGTCGTATCTAGATATAATCGACTCAATAATATCAATAATTATTCAACAATTCAATTCCAAAGCCTAATTTTAGATTTCCCAACATTCTTCCAAATTTTCAAAAATTCGACCCCGGGCCCGCTTGGTCCAAACACGTGGTTCGGAGCAAAACCCGATCACCCATTCCCCACGAGCCCGAATATACAATTTTTTTTGAAATCCGACCCCAAAACGAGGTCAAATTCCCAAAAATTCGAAAAGCCCTAACTCTACCCAAAACCCCAATTTTCTACCTTTAATTCCATGTTTTTAGGCCTATAATCTAATAGATGTTGATGAAGATGGAAGAAAAAAAGTTAAAGATCACTTTCCTAAGAGATTATGGTGAGGAAATGCTTCAAAAATCACCTAAGAGCTTTGGAGAAGAAGTGGTTTATGAAAAAATGGTGGAATCCCGTGTAAGTGTTCTATTTTTGGTCTTTAAAATGACTGGGCGGAATTGGTCTATACGATCGCAAAGGAGGGATTGCGATCGCATAGAGGAATGGGTTCTGAGGCACTGCGATCGCGAAGGGGAACCTACGATCGCACAGGCTTACTGACCCNCCCCCCCCCCCCCCCGCCCCAGCTCTCCTATACCCCTATGCGATCGCGGACAGGACTATGCGATCGCATAGAGTACCAGAATTTCACCTCTCACACTACACTATGCGATCGCGAGAGGACCTATGCGATCGCATAGTGTTAGACACCAGAAACCAGCAGAAGCATTTTTACACCAAACTTTTCTATGTTTTTGCACTCCGACACCTACCCGAAACTCACCCGAGCCCTCGGGGTTCAAAACCAAATATGCACACAACCTAAAAAATATCCTACGGATTTATTCATGTAATCAAAACACCAAAATAACATCATAAATATCGAATTAGACCTCAAAATCAATGAAATTCTTTTAAACTTCCAAAACTTCTAAATTTTCCATTTTCGATCTGAATCACGTCAAACTAAGTCCGTTTCCCACAAAATTTTACAGATAACACATATAAAACATATTGAACTTGTTTCGGGCTCCAAAACCATAATACAGGCCCGATAACACAGGTTTCACATCAATTCTCATTTTAAAAAACCTTTATATTTATCAGAAAATAATTTTCTTTAAAAATTCATTTCTCGGACTTGGGACCTCGAAATTTGATTCAGGGCATACGCCCAAATCTCATGTTTTCCTGCGGACCCTCCGGGACCATCAAATCATGGATCCGGGTCCGTTTACCAAAAATGTTGATGAAAGCCAACTTTATTCAAATTTCAACATAAAAATGTCATTTTAATCAATTTTTCACATAACGGCTTTCCGGCTATACGCTCGGGCTGCGCACACAAATCGAGGTGAGATATATGGAGGTGTTTTCGGCCTTGAAACTCAAATTTAGCTAAAATTACACGGGATGACCTTTTGGGTCCTCAAAGGCTGCCTACGTATCCCCCTCTTAAATGGGAATCAGGTCAGGCGTAGTTCAATTTACATCATTGAGAAATCATAAAGATTACACATAGTAGAGTTTGACTGCATCTGAATTGATTGGCTTTGGCCAGCCTTCTTCGTCCATTTGTACGAGTATAAGTGTTCCTCCTGTCAGTACCCGGTGAACCATGTACGAACCCTGCCAGTTGGGAGAGAACTTCCCTTTGGCTTCGTCTTGATGTGGAAAGATCTTCTTTAGCACCAGCTGCCCCGGCGTGAACTCACTAGGCTTGACTCTCTTGTTGAAGGCTCGGCTCATTCTGTTATGATAGAGTTGACCATGACAGAATGCATTCATTCTCTTTCCGTCTATGAGGGCTAGTTGCTCATAACGGCTCTTTACCCATTCTGCGTCACTGAGCTCAGCTTCTTGTATAATTCTTAGAGATGGAATCTCAACTTTAGCAGGAATAACAACCTTAGTACCATAAACTAGCATATAAGGAGTTGCCCATGTTGAGGTGCGAACTGTGGTGAGATATCCCAATAAGGAAAATGATAACTTCTCATTCCACTGCTTGTGCCTTTCTATCATATTTCTTAGTATCTTCTTGATATTTTTGTTGGTGGCTTCTACAGCTCCATTCATCTGAGGTTTGTAAGCTGTGGAATTCTTGTATTTGATCTTGAAAGCCTCGCACATAGCTTTCATCAAGTCACTATTGAGATTGGAACCATTGTCCGTGATTATTGACTCGGGAATCCTAAATCGACAAACAATACGGTCGCGGACAAAGTCTGCCATGGCTTTCTTAGTCACTGCTTTGTAGGATGCTGCTTCAACCCATTTGGTGAAATAGTCGATGGCTACCAGAATGAACCTATGTTCGTTCGAGACGGCAGGCTTGATTGGTCCAATAACGTCCATGCTCCAGGCGGTGAACGGCCATGGTGAGCTTGTTTCATTGAGCTCGTTTGGGGGTATCTTTATCATATCTGCGTATATCTGACAATGGTGGCATTTCCGTACATACTGGATGCAGTCCGTTCCCATAGTCATCCAAAAGTAACCAGCTCGGAGTATCTTCTTTGCCAGAACAAAACTGTTCCTATGTGGGCCACAGGTCTCAGCATGAATCTCCTCTAGTAGCTTGGATGTTTCCTATGCGTCGACACGATGTAATAATCCCAAATCGGGAGTCCTCCTGTATTGGATTCCTCCGCTGTGAAAGAAGTTGTTGGATAGTCTTCGAAGTACACTCCTTACGGCGTAATGAAAGCCGTTTTCTCAGCATCTTCCTCATCCATCCAAATCTGATGATACCAGCGAAGAATTCCACGAATGATTGTAGTTCATGCTTGGCGCAATTGTCAATCAGGATATGTATATTTGGCAAATGGAAGTCGTCTTTCGGACTAGCCTGGTTGAGATCCCGGTAGTCGACATAGATTGTGACCTTCCCATCCTTCTTTGGTACTGGCACAATGTTGGCTAACCATGTCGGGTACTCAACTACCCTGAGAACCTTGGCGTTGATCTGCTTGGTGACTTCTTCTTTGATTTTCAAACTCATGTTGGGTTTGAACTTCCTGCGCTTTTGTTTTACTGGTGGACACATTGGATTGGTTGGAAATTTGTGAGCCACAATAGACATACTTAGACCAGTCATGTTGTCGTACGACCAGACGAATATGTCCTCATATTCCTTTAGCAATTCTATGTATTCTTTCTTTTATGACGGCGATAAAATAATGTTGATTCGTGTTTCCTTGATGTTTTCTGAATCTCCCAGGTTGATGATTTCAGTCTCGTCTAGGTTGAACTTACGTTTGTTCTCAAAATTCTCAACTTCTTTGATAATCTCGTCAGGTATGTCATATTCTTCTGACTCCACGTCCATTTGCTGTATTGGCTCGTTGCATGTCACAATCATTAGTTCATCAAGACAGGTAATAGTAATGTTGTATAGGTAAAGTAATGAGATAAAAAATGATAGCAATAAATATTTGATTCATAAGAAAAATTTAAAAATGCTTTTGATAAATTGAACGATTGTTTTGAACATTTAAGATCTTATTGTAGGAATTAAAATGCGAAAAAGAAAATCATTTTGTAAAGAAAAACAATGAATAGCGCTCGTTTTAGCCTTGCTAACCCGAGGCTCGTCGGGCCTTGGATCTTGTGTAATATGATGATGATGCCAGAATAGACGAACAAACCTTTGGGGAGGGGAATAATCAAAAGAAAGAAACAAAAAAAAGGTAGCCAAGTCAGAAAGGATCATGAGAAAATATTACAGTATTTAAACACATAGTGCAGGAATATAAAAGCGTGTCCTAATTTGGGAGCCTCGTTGTGCTCGAGGTAGGCCTAGAGACAAGTTGATTTGGAGAACTTAGATGCCAAAATGCCTCATTTCATTAATGTATAAATAGATGAATCCAAAACGAGACAAAAATAGTAAGCAAGAAATAATGTCACTAATGGCCATTGGCCTTATTACATTGATAAAAACGAAAAAAAGGAAATCCTATCCTACTTGGTCCCAGAAGGACCTTCCCTAGATTCGGCACCATTGATCCCATCGAACAGGTTCCCTAGCTCACACAGTCCTAGCAGTAGGTATTTCTTGATGTGTTTCTTATCATTGGAGGAAAGGTCTTCCCACCAGTTTCGGATCTTCGGATGGATATTGCTGACCATGCCGAATCTAGGGACTTCGTGCCTCATATTCTACAAGACAAACATAGTTAGGCCCTTACCCCCGCCAGACTCGACTATTTATGCACTTATGATTAGCATACAATAATTTAGTTCTCCAAATAAATGCACAGAACGTGATTATGTCCGTTTGGGTTTAGGGAAACCCAGTGGACTTTTGGATAAGGTTGTCTTAAAGGGTTATTGTGCGAATAAGGCTGTCTTAAAGGGTTATTGTGCGAATAAGGCTGTCTTAAAGGGTTATTGTGCGGACGACACATTAACCTGGCTAGGTTTGAGAATGATGCATGTACAATATAACATAGTAAAGTTTCTATGGGGTCTTAGACTGGTACCCTTGAGCGGACAACTCAAGGGGGAAAGGCACGGAACCGTCGACTGCACCGCTGATCGACTAGTTTTACAGCAAATAAGCCTTTTCGAATTTAGGGGTAATAATATAGGAAGAGAGCACCCACTCATCAAGCGTTGCTATAGCATTTTGTTTGGCACAAGTGGACTATGAATGTTGAGCATGATTATGCAATAAACAGTAAAACATGTAGTCATGTATTTGCACGTTATGAATGTAGTAAATACAGCAGTTTATAATTTAAAAGCAGTTACAAAGGAAGGAAACAGAAAAACATGTCAGTTTTGCTTCTTTTTTTTTTTTTGGAGGGAATAAATATTCGATAAACAATTAATTGCACATAGAGGGGGGAAAGGAAAGGGTGCAAAATATCAAACAAAGCATACTCGGGAAAATTCACAAAGCGGTTTATAATGGTAAAAGCCTATAATCCCCAGCAGAGTCGCCATGTTGTCGCGCCCCCCTCTTTCTTCGCGGAGATCGGGTTTATGACATTCGGTTGAGACAATTCTTTACTTTTGGGAAAGGGGTTTGTGTTTTTTAGAGTCGCCACTTAACGATTTTTAAAGGTGCGTTAGGACACCAAAGGGGTTCATTTACAACTATGTTGTTAACCAGAGATAGGGTAAGGTCTTGAAATTATCCTAAGGGAAAGGTATTAGGCACCCATCAAGATCAACAAGTGTGGTTCCCGACCAAACAACTTTTGTGAATTTGTACGGCTAAGCAAACAAACAAATAAAGGCTCAAATAAGAGGGGATTTAAGTCTTAAGCATGCAGATGTTTGAAAAAAGTAAAGAAGGTTAGATTTTGAAAGGATTACGATATAAGCACATAAAGGGTATCCTAGGTTTATAATAATATGGATCACATCAATGCAATACCCGGTAATCACTTCTCAAAGAGGGGCTACACGTGGTATTAGCGCACCGGTCATCATATCCATATTCTACCCTTTCCCACCCCGTGAAAGTAACTAAATTAAGTGTTGGTCTCAACCTCTATTGCATGTTGTTACCCGTCCCTTCCTATCAGTCACGGAGGAATTTAGGACTTTTATCCTATAACGATGTTCTAGGCAGACCCTCAGGTTTGAAGGAAAAATACTAAGGCGACAGATAAGAACATGTAGGACTGCAATTAGGGGGAAACACAGAAAACCAGATCAAAAGCACAAGTATACCACCAAGGTAATGCAAATAGGCAGCACGACTCAAACACAGTTAAGGGCAACATTGAGTTTCAGAATCCTAAGGCATGATATCTAGGTGAATTCAGAATATAACAGAGAAGTAGATTTCCAATTTTTAGGAATTTAATCACCTAAGACTTTCCTAGGCGGGGGACAGTGTATACTAATTATCTGAATTGTTAGAGGGATTGTTGCAAATTATTACCTACACATGTTGTTCTACGTTGTTCAGAACACAGAATTGTTGCTAGTTGTTTTAGAGAAACTGAGTGAAGTTGTTTTATTACTTTTCATGCATCAGTAGGTGTATTTAAGCGAGTAAGATGCAATTTTAAGGACATGGTATCTAGTGCACAAAGATGCAGAATAATGCAGAATCAGAAGCCTAAACATGATCTCTAAATGCACAAATATTGCATTGTTTAAACATGGTTCAGAAGATGTAAACATGACAGTTTTATTATTGTTGTTTATCCTAAACAGGATCTCAAGTGTACATGGCAGCGTAGAGCATGATTGTAAAGTACTGGTTATTAGCACATTTTAGCACAGGACTTTCGAAATGAGATGCCAATAGATGCTGAAAACAGTAAGTGTAAGACCTAGGTAACATGGTCTCTAATGCATGATCTTGCACATATGAGTCCTAGGCATGGTTTCTATTGCGCAAATAGGGAATAAAACCTAATAGCATGTCTTCTACCCTCTAATAGCTATAACATGCATATTTACCCCTTCCTTTTCACTATCCATCCCCAAAGAGTTGTTACAACGATTATTACAGTCCATTTGCATGAATTACATAACCGAATAATGAAAAGAAGAAGTTATATTATAGGGAGCCTACTGATAGGCCCAGAATCTCCAGAATGCGTCATTCACATTCTATTCACAACCTTTCACATTATCCAGGTGTGTCATAGTTCCCTAAGGATCTCAAGGGATCCTGAGCAGTGCTCACACCCAGAGTCATAACCAAATTTGAGTAAGTGCAGTGTGGAATGGCCAGCCTTTGTGTGTCAAAGTTCAGGGGGAGCTCAAGGGTCCCAAGGCAATGCTCACACAGAGGGGACAAAACTTAATGGTCTAAGAGTAGAGTGAGAGTGCTTGATATAGTTTGAAAACTTTGGATAAGAAAACAGTTTTGGAAAAAGGACTTCATGGAAATATAACAAAAGTTTAACTGGTGAAAACAATTTGAAAGAACATGAACACCAATCTCAGAACCAAGGCACAGTCAGCATCACAAAAAGGACCTAAAATTATCCAACAACCACAATAGGGGAAAGGGGGTTTGGGGGACACATAGGTGCAGAGTACTGAACATGTAATAGGTAGGAGCATGCATAAACAGTCAGATAGGATTCAGAGGATCAGCACGGTATAGGATGAAACTAACATGGCAGTACCAACCAGTTTAAGACAGTAGAAGACGCCCTAATTTAATGTATCAAACATAAGCATGGAGATTCACATAAAGACAGATTTGGAGTACACAAAGACATGCTAGATGGAATCCAAGATCCTAGTTACATGTTGAACAACAGAATAGTAAGTAAAAGCAAATTAGAAACACAATGAATTGCAACAGTAGTAGAAATATGTCACGACCCGAATTACCCCCCGAACGGTCTCGTGACGTCACCTAGCTCTACGACTAGGTAAGCCTAAAATTTGCAGAAAACAAGGCAAAACAATAATAAAAACAGTGAAGAAGAAGCAATACTATAAAATTTAGCCGCTCGGCATTTACAACTTTTACTTTCCCAGAACTCGGAACATCACAAAGTCCTAAACTCTGAACTACTGTAGCTCTATACAAAGGAATAAGGAAAGTGTATCTATATATCTCATATATCTATACTAGAGTAGGAAGGGGACTCGTGAGATCATGCGGACGCGGCAGAATTACCTCGCGGTCTCCTAAGCAGCTGCTAAGATACGCCTAGCCATAGTACGGTGCACTGGTACCTGGATCTGCACATGGGGAAAACATGCGCAGGAAAGGGCGTGAGTACTCCACATTCGGTACTGAGTAAGTGCCAAGCTAACCCCAGTCAAGTAGTGGCAAGGTCAGGTTGAGGCTCTACTGAGTTTTAAAATAAGTCAATTATAAATTTAAAATAGTGAAATATAGATAAGCAATGATTAACAGGATTAATGGAAACTGGAAAAAAATTAATAACAGAAAGAGAGCCCTCGGCTCAGCACATCATATATCTCAATAGTAAATATGCAATGCAGTACAAGGGGAAAACTCCCGGATCTCAGTCCATAGTCCCAATTTAAATATGCTATGATGTACAGGGGGAAAGCTCCCGGATCTCAGTCTGTAGTCCCAATTTAAATATGCATTTCAGTATAGGGGGAAAGCTCCCGGATCTCGGTCCGTAGTCCCAATTTAAATATTCCATGCAGTACAGGGGGAAAGCTCCCGGATCTCAGTCTGTAGTCCCAATTTAAATATGCATTTCAGTATAGGGGGAAAGCTCCCGGATCTCGGTCCGTAGTCCCAATTTAAATATTCCATGCAGTACAGGGGGAAAGCTCCCGGATCTCGGTCCGTAGTCCCAATTTAAATATGCAATTCAGAAGCATGTCAGATACGGCTTAATTAAAGAGTTCAGGAAAACAACAGGCAAGAATAAAGTAAAACTATCCAAGCATGGTGCAACTAGTTGCAAATAAAAGGAAATCAAGTAAGGACAGGTAGGCATACTTATTCTTAAGCTAACTACTCAGTTAAGACAGGAAACAGTAATATAGGAATGAAAATGAGTGATGCCATGGAAGGAAAAGTTGAATTTTAGCAACAACGACCCGTGTACACCCTCGTCACCTCACGTACACGGCGTCCACGTAACAAAATCAATATAAAAATGCCTAAGGGGAAGTCCTCAACACAGAGTTAGGCAAGCCACTTACCTTGACTGCGCTAATCAACTCAATACCACGCTCTTGCCACGAGTATCCAACTCAGGGTGGCCCAAATTTAGTCAACTCGATTGCATAGTGTAAATATCATTTCAAGGAAACAAAATAGCTAATAAGTTCGAAGCTAATATGCGAAATTAGGAAATTCGCCCAAAATGTCCCCCGGGCCCACATCTCGGAATCGGGTAAAAATTATATTTTCCGGACACTCATTCACTCACGAGTCTAATCATATAAAAATCCCTCAAATCGGATGTCAAAAACCCACTCAAAACTCAATAATTCGGTCTATGAAGTTCATCCAATTTTTCCCAATATTTCCACCCAAATTCGAATTTTAAAGACTAGATTTAAGTTAGGAGTCATGGAAATTAATCTAAGTTGGGTAGAAATCACTTTTACCCAGGTGCAAAAGTCTCCAAATATTGCATCTCCCGAGTTCTCAAATTCGAAAATGGTGAAAATAACATAAACCCTCGGACTTGGGTCTTTAAAAGACTGCCCAAGTATTTTTTTCTATGCGATCGCGTACAATGAGACGGGATCGCGGAGTGTAATATCACACCCGCCCAGAATTCCTCTTATGCGAACGCAGCTATGTTCCTGCGATCGCGGACCTTCACGACCTAGAG
Source organism: Nicotiana paniculata (assembly GCA_005239505.1). NCBI lineage: Eukaryota > Viridiplantae > Streptophyta > Magnoliopsida > Solanales > Solanaceae > Nicotiana > Nicotiana paniculata. The sequence continues at coordinate 64,216 of ML349547.1, read as the reverse complement.
CTACGAGATCGCTATTGGGACCTCGCGATCACACAGAGCAATTATTGAAGTTCCCTCAGACCAAGGATACACTACGTGATCGCGATCCAGGTTATGCGACCGCGAAGGACAAGTCTCCCACACATTGCGATCGCGAAGAACATCTCTTGACAGCCTCAACTTACCCTACACGATCGCGTACTTATTCACGCGATCGCAGAGAACAACCACCTACTCCTGTAAAACCAACAAAACCAGCAGAATACTTAAGCCAAAATATGCCCGTTTGGGCACCCGAAACACACCCGAGGCCCCCGGAACCTCAATCAAAAATACCAACCAACTCGAATACCTCATTCAAACTTAGTCGAGCCTTAAAACACATCTCATAACATAAAAATCATCAAATATGCATAGATTCAAGCCTAAGAACTTATGAAATTTCTAGAATTCACGTTCGATGCCAAAACACGTCTAAACTTATCCGAATGACCTTAAATTTTTCACACAGGTCATAAATGACATTACAGACCTGATGTCGCTTTTAGAATTCCATTCCGAGACCGATATTAAAATTTCACCTATCGGCCGAAATTCTAACTTTCGCCAATTCAAGCCTAAATCTACAACCGACCTCAAAAACACATTCCGAACATGCTCCTTACCCCTGAATCACCCAACGGAGCTAATGGAGTCGAAGGAATTCCATTCCGGATCCGTCTTCATACAGATCTAGCTACGGCCTGATTTCTAAGGCTAAAATCCACATTCAAGGACTATGTGTCAAATATCACTCAAGATTTCAATACTCAATGCTCTGACAAGTTTCAATAACCTAAATAGACATGGGAGAAACAGTTATTAGGGGATCGGGGAGCTAAATCTCAAAGAGACCGACCAGGTCATTATATTCTCCCCTCTTAAGAAAATCTTTCGTCCTCAAACGAGTATAGAAACATACCTGAAGCTGTGAAAAGCTGAGGGTACTGACTTTGCATGTCCTGCTCGGTCTCCCAAGTCTCCTCCTCGACCGGATGACCCTTCCACTGAATCTTGACTGAGGCAATATTCTTCGACCTGATCTTTCTGACTTGTTTGTCCAATATAGCTACAGGCTTCTCAACATATGATAGATCATGCCCAGCTGGACTGAGCTGAAATCCAAAACATGAGTCGGATCACCGTGATACTTCCGGATCATGGAAACGTGGAATACCGGATGAACTCCTGCTAGGTTGGGAGGCAAAGCCAACTCATAAGTGACTTCCCCAACCTGCTGCAACACCTCAAAAGGGCCAATGAACCTCGGACCCAGCTTACCCTTCTTCCCAAATCTCATGACGCCCTTCATAGGCGATACCCGAAGCAAAACCCGATCATCGGCCATAAATGCCAAGTCACGAACATTCCGGTCCGCATAACTATTCTGCCTGGACTGAGCTGTGCGAAGTCTCTCCTGAATCACCTTCACCTTGTCCAGGGGATCTTGAACCAAGTCTGTACCTAACAATCGGGCCTCGCCCGACTCAAACCATCCCACTGGAGACCTGTACCGCCTACCATACAAAGCCTCATGCGTCGCCATCTGAATGCTGGACTAGTAGCTGTTATTATAAGAAAACTTTGCAAGAGGCAAGTATCAATACCATGACCCTCCAAAATATATCACACAGGCACGGAGCATATCCTCGAGAATCTGAATCATGCGCTCGAGCTCCGTCCGTTTTAGGGTGAAAAGTTGTACTCAACTCTATCTTGGTGCCTAACTCCTGATGAACAACTCTTTAGAACCGTGAAGTGAACTATGTACCTCTGTCTGAAATGATAGATACTGGGATACCGTGTAGGCGAACAATCTCTCTGATATAAATCTCAGCCAACCTCTAAGATGAATATGTAGTCAGCACTGGAATGAAATGGGCTGATTTGGTCAGCCGATCCACAATCACCCAAATATCATCATGCTTCCTCAAAGTCCGAGGAAGTCCAACCACGAAGTCCATGGTGATCCGCTCCCACTTCCACCCTGGAAGCTCAATCTGCTGAAGTAACCCTCCCGGTCTCTGATGCTCATATTTAACTTGCTGACAGTTGAGACACTTGGCTACAAACTCCACTATATCCTTTTTCATCCTTCTCCACCAATAGTGTTGTCTCATATCCTAGTACATCTTCGCGGTACGCGGATGGATGGAATATCGCGAACTATAGGCCTCCTATAAAATCAACTCCCAAAGCCCATCCACATTGGGCACACAAATACGGCATTGCATCCTCATCACACCATCATCACCTACTGTCACATCCCTGGTATCACCCCCTGAACTCTATCCTGGAGGACCAAAAGGTGGGGATCATCATACTGGCGCTCTCGAATGCGGTCATAAAGAGAAGACCGAGTCATCACACAAGCTAAAACCCGGAAAGGCTCCGAAAGGTTCAACCCCACTAACAGACTGGCTAAGGACTGAATATCTAAGGCTAAGGGCCTCTCATATTGGCCTCTCAAAACACATCACATAACATCAAAATCACCAATTGTGCATGGATTCAAGCCTAAGAACTTATGAAATTTCCAAAATCTACAACAGATGCCGAAATATGTCAAAACTAGTCCGAATGACCTCAAATTTTACACACATGTCATAAATGACACTACGGACCTACATCCACTCTCGGAATTCCATTCTGAGCCTGATACAAAAATTTCACCTATCAACCGAAATTGCCATAATTATAACTTTCGCCAATACAAGCCTAAATCTATTACAGAACTCAAGAACATATTCCGAACATTATCCTAACCCCGAAATCACCCAACGGAGTCGACGAAATTCCATTCCGAATCTGTCTTCACACAGTTCCAACTACGGTCCGATTTTTAAAGCTTAAACTCATATATAGGGACTATGTTTCAAAACTCTCTGAATTTTGCAACTAATCATTCCGACAAGTCCCATAAGCAGATATAAAAGTGGAGAAAGCAGTTATTAGGGGATCGGGGCGCTAACTCTCAAAACGACCGGCCGGGTCGTCACATTCTCCCTCTCTTAAGAAAATCGTTCGTCCTCGAACAAGTATAGAGACATACCTGAAGCTGCGAAAGTTGAGGGTACTGACTGCGCATATCCTGCTCGATCTCCCAAGTCGCCTCCTCGACCGTCTGACTCCTCCACTGAACCTTTACAGATGCAATATTCTTTGACCTGAGCTTTCTGACATGTCTATCAAATATAGCTACTGGCTCCTCAATATATGATAAATCCTTGTCCAACTAGACTAAACTGAAATCCAAAACATGACTCGGGTCACCATGATACTTTCGGAGCATAGAGACGTGGAATACCATATGAACTCCTGCTAGGTTGGGTGGCAAGGCTAGCTCATAAGCAACCTCCCCGACATGTCGCAACACCTCAAAAGGTCCAATAAATCTCGGACTCAGCTTACCGTTTTTCCCGAACCTCATGACGCCTTTCATAGGCGATACCCGAAGCAAAACTCGATCACCAGCTATAAATGCAAAATCACGAACCTTCCTGTCTGCATAACTCTTCTGCCTGGACTGATCTGTGCGAAGCCTCTACTAAATCACCTTCACCTTGTCCAGGGGATTCTGGACCAAATCTGTACCCAATAGTCGGGCCTCGCTCCGACACCGTCTACCATACAAAGCCTCATACAACGCCATCTGAATGCTAGACTGGTAGCTGTTATTATAAGCAAACTCTGCAAGTGGAAAGTATCGGTCCCATTACCCTCCACAATCCATAATACAGGCACGAAGTATATCCTCAAGAATCTGAATCGTGTGCTCGGATTGCTCGTCCGTCTGAGGGTGAAAGGTTGTACTCAACTCTACGCTGGTGCCTAGCTCCTGCTGAATGGCTCTCCAAACCGTGAAGTGAGCTGTGTACCTCTGTCTGAAATGATAGATACTGGAATACCGTGGAAACGAACAATCTACCTGATATAAATCTCCGCCAACCTCTCGGAGGAGTATGTAGTCAACACTAAAATGAAATGGGCTGACTTGGTCAGCCGATCCACGATCACCCAAATAGCATCGGACTTTTTCAAAGTCCGAGGAAGTCCAACCACAAAGTACATGGTGATCCGCTCCCACTTCCACTATAGAAGATCAATCTACTGAAGCAACCCTCCTGGCCTCTGATGCTCATATTTTACTTGCTGACAGTTGAGGCACTTGGCCACAAACTCCACTATATCCTTTTTCATCTTTCTCCACCAATAGTGATGTCTCAGATCCTTGTACATCTTCGCAGTACCCGGATGAATGGAATACCATGAGATATGGGCCTCCTAAAGAATCAACTCCCGAAGCCCATCCACCTTGGGCACACATATCCGACCCTACATTCTCATCACACAGTCATCTCTTATAGTAACATCCCTGGCGTCACCTCACTGAAACCTATCTTGAAGAACCAGAAGTTGGGCATCATCATACTAACGCTCTCGAATGCCGTCATAAAGATAAGACTGATCCACTACACAAGCTAAAACCCGGAAAGGCTCTAAAAGATTCAACCTCATGAACTGACTGGCTAAGGACTGGACATCCAAGGCTAAGGGCCTCTCAACTAGCGGAAAATATGCCAAACTCCCCAGACTCTCCGCCCGGCGACTCAAGGCATCGGCCACCACATTGGCCTTCCCCGGGTGGTATAATATAGTGATGTCATAGTACTTTAGAAACTCCAACCACCTACGCTGGCACAAATTGAGATCCTTCTTCCTGAATATGTTCTGCAAACTTCGGTGATCCGTGAATATCTCACAGGGAACACCATATAAATAATGATGCCAAATCTTCAGGGCGTGAACAATCTCTTCCAACTCGAGATCATGAACAGGATAGTTTTTCTCATGTACTATCAACTGTCTGGACGCGTAGGAAATCACCCTACCTTCCTGCATTAACACCGCTCCCACGCCAATCCTCGAAGCATCACAATAGACTATATAGGACCCTGAACCTGTGGGCAATATTAACACTGGAGCTATAGTCAAGGCTGTCTTGAGATTCTGAAAGCGCTCCTCGCACTCCTCAGTCCATATAAAAGGTGCACCCTTCTGGGTCAGTCTGGTCATGGGCGTTGAAATGGATGAAAATCCCTCCACAAAATGGCGATAATACCCAACCAGATCGAGGAAACTGTGGTTCTCAGTAGCTGAAGTCGGTCTAGGCCAACTCTGCACCGCCTCTACCTTCTTCGGGTCTACCTTGATCCCATCTGAAGATAACACATGGACTAGGAATGCAACAGAATCAATCCAAATTCACACTTAGAAAATTTGGCATACAACTTCTTCTCTCTCAAAGTTTGAAGCACGGTCCTCAAGTGTTGATCATGATCCTCCTGGGACTGAGAATATACTAGAATTTCATCAATGAACACGATGATGAAAGTATCAAGATAAGGCCAAAATACATTGTGCATCAGGTGCATGAAGGTTGCTGGGGCATTAGTCAGCCCAAATGACATAACAAGGAACTCATAGTGGCCATATCTGGTCCTGAAGGCAGTCTTCGGGATATCCGGCTCCCGAATCTTTAACTGATGATAACTCGAACGTAGATCAATCTTGGAGAATGCCCTAGCACCCTATAACTGGTCAAAAATATCATTAATGCGAGGCAATGGGTACCTGTTCTTCACGGTCACCTTATTCAGTTGTCGGTAGTCAATACACATACGCATCGAACCATTCTTTTTCTTCACAAACAACACCGGAGCACCCAAGGTGATACACTGGGCCTGATGAAACCTTTGTCAAGCAACTCCTGTAACTGCTCCTTCAACTCCTTCAACTCAGGAAGAGCCATGTGATAGAGAGTAATGGAAATGGGCTGGGTGCCCGGCAACAAGTCAATGCCGAAATCAATGTCTCTATCGAGCGACATACCCAGAAGATCAGCTGGAAAAACATCAGGATAATCCCTGACAACGGGGACTGACTCAACCGTAGGGGTCTCATCATTAACATCTCTCACATAAGCAAAATACGCATCACACCCCTTCTCGACCATTCGTTGAACCTTAAGGAAAGAAATGACTCAGCGGGGAGTATACTCTAAGGAACCTCTCCACTCTAACCTCAGTAATCCTGGCATAACCAGCATCACAGTCTTGGCGTGACAATCGAGAATAGCATAGTAGGGAGACAGCTAGTCCATACCTAAAATAACATCAAAATCTACCATGCTGAGTAGTAGTAAGTCAGCCCTGGTTTGAAAACCACTAATAACAATCAAGCACGACCGATATACGCAGTCCACAACAAGTGAATCTCCAACAGGAGTATAAACATATACGGGAGAACTCAAAGAATCCCGAGATATCCCCAAATGTGAAGCAAAGTAAGAAGATACATATGAGTACGTCGAACCTGGATCAAATAATACGGATGCATCCCTATGACAAACAGGGACAATACCTGTGATGACCGAATCTGAAGCAACGGCCTCTGAGCGGGCTGGAAGAGCATAATATCTGGCATGGCCTCCCCGTCTAGGGCGACCTCGACCTCCACCTCGAGCTGACTGAGAAGGTGGGGTAGCAGCTGGGGCTGGAAGAATAGATGGAGGACCCGATGGAAGACGTGGAACTTGATAAGTCTGAGGTGGTGCACCCCTCCTAGATCTGGGGCAATCTCTGATACCAACTTGTCATGACCCGAATTAACCTCCGAACGATCTCGTCACGGCACCTAGTCTCTACGACTAGGTAAGCCTAAAATTTGCGGAAAATAAGGCAAAACAATAATAGAAACACTGAAGAAGAAGCAATACTATAAAATTTAGCCGCTCGGCATTTAAAGCTTTTACTTTCCCAAAACCCGGAACATCAAAAAGTCACAAACTCTGAACTACTGTAGCTATGATACCAACTTGTCATGATCCGAATTACCCTTCGAACGGTTTCATGACAGCACCTAGTCTCTACGACTAGGTAAGCCTAAAATTTGCGGAAAATAAGGCAAAACAATAATAGAAACAGTGAAGAAGAATACTATAAAATTTAGCCGCTCGGCATTTATAGCTTTTACTTGTCCAAAATCCATAACATCACAAAGTCCTAAACTCTGAACTACTGTAGCTCTATACAAAGGAATAAGGAATAAAGTAAAACTACCTAAGCATGGTGCAACTAGTTGCAAATAAGAGGAAATTAAGTAAGGACAGGTAGGCATACTTATTCTTAAGCTAACTACTCAGTTAAGACAGGAAACAGTAATATAGGAATGAAAATGAGTGACGCCATGGAAGGAAAAGTGGAATTTTAGAAACAATGGCCCGTGTACGCCCTCGTCACCTCACGTACATGGCATCCACGTAACAAAATAAGTATAAAAATGCCTAAGGGGAAGTCCCCAACACAGAGTTAGGAAAGCCACTTACATTTACTACGCTAATAAACTTAATACCATGCTTTTTCCATGAGTATCCAAATCTGGGTGGCCCAAATCTAGTCAATTCGATTTCATAGTGTAAATATCATTTCAAGGAAACAAAATAGCTAATAAGTTCGAAGCTAATACGCGAAATTAGGAAATTCGCCCAAAAAGTCCCCCGGGCCCACATCTTGGAATCGGGTAAAAATTATATTTTACGGACACCCATTCACTCACGAGTCTAATCATATAAAAATCTCTAAAATCGGATGCCAAAAACCCACTCAAAACTCAATAATTCGGTCTATGAAGTTCATCCAATTTATCCCAAATTTTCCACCCAAATTCGAATTTTAAAGACTAGATTTAAGTTAGGAATCATGGAAATTAATCTAAGTTGGGTAGAAATCACTTACCCAAGTTACCCAGGTGAAAAAGCCTCCAAATATCGCCTCTCCCGAGATCTCAAATTCGAAAACGGTGAAAATAACATAAACCCTCGGACTTGGGTCTTTAAAAGACTGCCCAGGTACTTCTTCTATGCGATCGCATACAATGGGTCGCGTACAATGAGTCGCGATCGCGGAGTGTAATCTCACACCCGCCCAGAATTCCTCCTACGCGAACGCAGCTATGTGCCTGCTATTGCGGACCTTCACGACCCAGAGCTACGCGATCGTGGTTGGGACCTCGCGACCATCCAGAGCAATTATTGAAGTTCCCTCAGACCAAGGATACACTACGCGATCGCGATCCAGGTCATGCGATCGCGAAGGCCAAGTCTCCCACACACTACAATCGTGATTTGACTTGTGCAATCACGTAAAACATCTTCTGACAGCCTCAACTTACCCTCCACAATCGCAGAGAACAACCACCTGCTACTGTAAAACCAGCAAAACCAACAGAAGACTTAAGCCAAAATATGCCCGCTTAGGCACCCGAAACACACCCGAGGGCCCCAGAACCTCAACCCAAATTACCAACCAACCCGAATACCTCATTCAAACTTGGTCGAGCCTTAAAAGCAAAAATCATAACATCAAAATCATCAAATATGCATAGATTCAAGCCTAAGAACTTATGAAATTTATAAAATTCTCGTTCGATGCCGAAACAAGTCTAAACTCATCCGAATGACCTCAAATTTTGCACACATGTCATAAATGACATTACAAACCTGCTGTCACTTTTGGAATTCCATTCCGAGTCTGATATCAAAATTTCACCTATCGATCGAAATCGCTGAAATTCTAACTTTCACCAATTCAATCTTAAATCTACAACCAACCTCGAAAACACATTCCGAACATGCTCCTAACCCCAGAATCACCCAATAGAGCTAACGGAGTCGATGAAATTCCATTACAGATCCTTTTTCACACAACTCTAGTTACAGCCTGATTTCAAAGGCTAAGATCCACATTTAAGGACTATGTGTCCAAATCACTCCGGATTTCACCACTCAACACTCCGACAAGTTTCAATAACCTAAATAGACATGGGAGAAGCAGTTATTAGAGGATCAGGGTGCTAACTCTCAAAACAACCGACCGGGTCGTTACAAAACATGTTGGTTTGAGAACTGAAATCTGATTTAGAACATACCAGTGAAGTGAAGAAAGCAGTAACACAAACAGGAAGTAGGAGATGCACAATAGTTGGCCTTGGCTTGTAGCCAGCTAACTTAGAATAGTAGTAAATAGCACAGAAAAGAGAGAGATCAGAGAGTTTTTAGTTGTGAGAGAAAGAGTTGAACAGATTAGTTCGTGTCTTATGCTAATGAGAGAGTAAAGTATATATAGTTTTGAAAATAGATAGAAAATAAGGTAACAGATAAAGGTTTAGCACAATTATAGAAGTAAACATCAATTAGGATCAAATTAATGTTAAGACTCCCTTTAATTAAGGAGTCATGTACAAACGGTAACAAACAATGATAAACAAGGAAAGAAATCAATTGAAAAGCTGATTTTAACATATAAGCAGTAGTAAAAGTACAGGGCATGTGATTAAGACTAGATGCAGAATATCCTAATTAAGGAAAGTGAATATATGAATCAATTTGACAGCCTTATTCATAGGAATAAGGCAAGACACAGTTCAATTCAAGAAATCAGTAAGAGAATCCTCTAATGAGGTCCTAATAACAGGGAATCAGTACCAATCAGGGAGAATATCAGAAAAACAAGGAAACAATTCGAAATCAGTACAGAATTCTAAGGAACATACACACAATCATAGAGATTAAACGAATAATCAGACTTACTAAACAATAAATAGCACTAAAATCAGAGAACCCTAAGCAAGTAATTGGAGGAATAGTAGAGATTCTGAAACCCTAAACATAAATTAGAGAAAGAAGCATAGAACACATAGGACATTCATGAAAGTCTAGAAGGTTCATGAGAAACATACATATTAGCCAAACACAACAAACAAGACGAACTCAAAACCCTAAAAATTGGGGTTTTAACAGAATAACTAGGGTAAAAGAGAAGACTTATAGGAACGTTTAAAATCGTACTGAGAACCATAGGTTAGTACTAAAAATCAGAAGAGAAATCGTTTTGAGATGGGTTTAAGAAACCCTAGTTTTTTAAAGGTGAAGAAATCGTTCATAAAACATGAGATTTTTGGAAGAAAACATGTGAAAACCTTAAGATACACATAGATCTATTACAGATCTAGAAAGATCAGAAGATCTTAAAGTTAGGGTTTCTAGAGAAAACCCATAGAAGGGGAAGAAAACTTAAAATATCACTGGCCTTTGGCCGGAAAATGTAGAGATATTACTCGAAAGCCGAAAAAGATGGCATGTGACCGGAAATGGGAGTGAACCGCCTCTGGTTCACTTGAAGGCCTCAAAACGATGACACACGTTCAAAGGGGAGCCATAAGGCTGGTAGGTGGTGAGATCACCATGGATTCCGGCAGGGAGACAGATGGAGAAGGGAGGGAATGGGCCCAGCAGGTGGAGCGTTTTAGAGAGAGTTGAGAGAGACGGCTGAGTGAATGAACGAAGGGAAATGGGTAGTCTTAGGGTTTAATTATGGTAAGAGGGATTTGGACCGTTGATTGAAATTAATCAACGGTTCAGATTGAGTGAGAGATTAGGCGGGTGGTATGATAAATTGGGCTTGGGTCTATGGGTTATTAAATTGGGTTAGGGGTCTGGTTGGATTTAGGGTAGAATTTAAATAGAGAATGGCTAACTATTAAATACCCAATTAAAATTAACTAAAATAATTTATAAAATAGCTAATAATTGTAAAAAATGAAATTGATGATTATTAAATTAAATTAGAATGATTAATAAGTATTAAAAAAATGCAAACAACTAATTATTGGATAAAAATAGTATAACACATATGATTAGGCTATAATTGCAAAGTTATTGCAATTATAGCCAAAGAGTGCCAATTTGGCTAATTATGAAATAATTTGGTCTTAATAGCACCAGAAATAATACTTAAATCAAGAAATGCTTTTGAAATCATTTTTAATGCGATTTTGTAATTGATTATTAGAAATAAAATACTGGATAAATTAAAAATAAATTAATAAAAATATGGGAAAATTATAGAAAAATACCAATTGCTATGAAAGTCTAATTTTGAAGGTATATATGCAAATTAAAGATAATTTGAGGGAAAATTGGGTATCAACAATGTCATTTCAGGTACGATCCCGATTTGTTATAAAAGGATTTTGTTTCTTAATTTAATTTAGTTCTGAATATTGAGGTGAGTCCTATTATGCTCCACTTATAGGTGAGCTTCGTAATTGTACGACCCACTTATATGTTTGTCCCTGTTGGTAGATTCGATGATGTTAACCCGTGTGTATTATTTTTATTTTGTACACTATTGAGGACTATAAGTCCAAAAGTGACTTTCTATTACTCTCTACAGTTGATNGGGGGGGGGGGGGGGTTCATTATGTGTTATGAAAAATGTTTAAGAAATTTATTGAAAAGAAGAAAGCAAAGAGATTGAAATTTCAGTTGGCACAATGTGCAAAATACTTGTCATTCAGAGTTGAGTACGAGATCCTCACATTTTATATATGCTATGAAATATTTATACCGGGCTACAAGCTGCAGTGAAATTTATGTAAGGATGAGGTCCTTGTGGTGAAATATTTATGAGTTTAAATTCTCCTTTTGTTAAGTTTAATTTGTACTATAGTACTAATAGGGAGTTATGCCTGATAGACTTATGTGATTATTCTTTTACGTGTTTATGTGCCATGATTGTTCTGTAATTATTGAGTTTTAGCCTACGAGGTGAGTGCCCAGGTGGCATTAAACGTGACTCGTTAAATCGAGCAAATAGTTATGAGGTCTTCATGCCTCACATTCTGTTGTCAGTGTTGTGAAAAAAATTTTGAAATGAGGTACTAGTTAATATGAGATTAATCGATGATGCTGGAATTAATTATGAAAAACTTTTAAGACTAGATATGTGGTGATGGGCATATATATGATGTGCTTCATGTCCTAATACCATTATGATAATGCAATGTTTGTAATGCTGAGAATTTTGTTATTGATATATACCTTGTGGTGCTTTGTTGGGTTGTGGACGTGTTGGTAGGAGTTATTTTGGTGTTACTCTGGCAGGTGGATAGGCCCATTTACAGGGGAGACTCTGCCAAAATTTCTGAATATTTTGGGAGATTGATATGTGCGAAAAAAGATAAAAGTTATGTTATGTGTTTGAGGGCAGACTCTATTTCTCATTCAAGGGAGAATGGTCCTAAGCGGAGGAGAATGTAACACCCCAGAAAATTTTTGATGTGTACGTAGGCACGAGTTGCTATAGCCAGTTGAGACTAATACCGTGCGTTGTTTTGAAAATCAGGCCTTATGAAAATATTGGAGTGTAAGAAATTGATCTTAAAGTTTACAAATATGAATAAAAGAAATAATCTCAAATGAGATGATGTTGTTGGGCTTATCTCAAATATGGTAGTGTGGAATCAACCACGAGTATATGTGTAAAAGTAAAATCATCAATTTGGTAACCTCAGAATAATTCTTAGAACTTTCGAGGATGAACGTTTGTTTAAGAGGTGGAGAATGTAACGACCCGACTTGTTGTTTTAAGAATTTACACCCAGTTCGGCGACATAAGGTCTCGAGCAGCTTCGTAATATGTATTATGACTCGCGTGTATGGTCGAGTTTAGTTTTCAGAAGATTCGGAATTTAATTTAAAGAAAAATTCTAATTTTGAAGTTTAAATGGAAAGAGTTGACCGGAGAGTTGACTTTTGAGCAAATGACCTCAGAATGGAGATTTGATGATGTCATAGCTTCGTATGGTGATTTTGGACTTAGGGGTATGTTTGGGTTTGGATTTGGATTTGAAATTACATAGGACAATTCAACGCATTTTGGTGAAAGTTGGAAAATATAAGATTTTGGAAAAGTCCGACCGAAGGGTGAAATTTTGATAACGGGGTTGAATTTCGATTCCAAATAATGGAACAGCTCACCGTTACATCAGTTATGACTTGCGTGCATTCCGAATTGATTTGATAGGTTTTGGCGCAAAATATACAAGTTGGAAAATTTGAAAATTCGTAATTCGATTCATGGTGCGTTTTGAAATTTTAGTGTTGTTTAGCGTGGTGTAAAGCCTTAAGTAATTTCGTATTGTATTCGGGGACATATTGGCATATTTGGTTAAAGTCCTTGAGGGGCTCGAGTGAGTTTCGGACCATTTTTAGGCCAATTTAACTTGCTGGTTTTCTTTTTCTTTTTGACAGCAAGGTTCGAAAATTCTGATGCGAGGAGCCTACATTGGAAGCTTATATCTGGAAATATATAAGGAATCTGAAAATTTTAAAAAACCAGAAATTGTAGCCCTTGCATTTGAGTTTCAAGAAAGTTAAACCATTCATCATTTGGATATTTGTACAGAAAGTTATGATCGACTGAATGAAGGCTGGTAAAGTTGTTTTGTAATTTTCCCAGAAATTTCTGATGCGAGGAGCCTATTTTGAAAGCTTATATCTCGCAATATATAAGGAATATGAACATTTCCAAAACATGAAAGTTGTAGCTATTTGATTCTAGTTTCCGTAAAGTTAAATCATTTATCATTTGGATATTTGTACAAAAAGTTATGATCAATTGAATAAAGACTGGTAGTAATTCATTTTTGCCCGAAAATCAGGCAAAGTTGCATTGCATACATGCGACTTGCCTAGGCAGAATGCCAAAAAACGGGAGTCAGCCCTTTTTACACATTTTTGCGTTTTGAGTCTCGGATTTGGGCGATTTTGAGCGAGAAGTCATGGAAAATCTTGAGGTACGTCACTTGTGGTCATTTCTACTCCATAATATTGAATTATCATCAAATAATCCGACTAGATTACATGTTTTTGAGGTGTAAATTGGGGATTTGGGCCTTGAGATTTGAAAACAAAAATTTAAGATTTGGAGGTCGAGTTGTTATCGGAAATTGATAAAATTGGTATGGTTGAACTTGTATCGGAACAGGTGTTCGGATTTCGTAAAAATTATGTAGGGTTCTGTAAGGCGAGCCCCGCATTGACTTTTGTTGACTTTTTAATGTGAAATTTTAAATCGGCGTTTTATTATCCGAAATTATTTCCTATGAATTTTAATGAAGTTATGCAATTAATTTGGATAGATTTGAGCGGTCCGGAGGTCAATTCAAGCAAGAAGGCGATTTTGGAATATCGGCCTAACTTCAAAAAGGTAAGTGTCTTGCCTAATCTCGAGTGGGGGAATTACCCCTTAGGCATCGAGTCTTATGTGCCATTTGTGAAATGTGAAAAATCGTGTACGCGAGGTGGTGAGTACGTACCCGGGTTTTATATGTGCAAAATATATTGAATTAAAGTCTTAGGTATATTGTGTAGTAAATTGGATAATTGTTGGCATAATTTAATCATCTAATTGACATGCCTCGAATCACATTTATTGAACTTGTTTTTATACGACAATTCGATGTAACTATTACTTGTATATTTTTGTGAATTCTGTGAGTTAGATGGTTTGATATTTTTTGCAATTTGGTTTGTGAATTTTCCCTATGCAAATAAAATTAAGCAAGATTAAGAAGGAGTGTTAGTATAATTATCTAAATTTGGATTCATGAAGGTTTTGCTTTTTGCTGAATAATTTTTATCTCTGTTGATTATTTTTGTAGTGTTATACACATTGCGTGGATTCTTTTGGCTATTTGATGTGAAACTAATTGATTTGGTTGTATCTTTGGAATTTTCTTGTGGCCATTGGGAAAATTGTTATATGAATTGATTTTGCTATGTTTTTGTGATAATTTCCCGCATAAATTGTTGTGTCGTGTGAGTTGTTATTTTGATGATATGAGGGTGGCATTCTAATGTTGATATTATGTGAGTATTAAGGTGGCGTTTCACTGTTGTTGTATTTGTTGGAATATTGTCTGGGCGGAGTGATAAGGGTGGCTATAGGAGATATAAAGATGGCTATTGTCTGGGATGATATGTGATGTTGTGAAGTGGTTACATTGGTAATTTTATGTGATGTGGTGATTTTTCTTGTGTTTATTTTTATACCTTGTGCAATTTATTTTGTTGTTGGTAAATTGATAATAGCCTGATTTATGTTGAAATTGGGAGTCTCTGGCCATTGCCAGGCGGATTATGATATGAAATGTGGGCACGAGGTGTCGTGAGTAAATAATGATGATATTGGCATGTGAATCGTCCGTGCAGTTGCGATATGAAATGAGGGCACGAGGTGCCGGGGAAATATGATGATTTAATTATAGGCACAAAGTGCCGTGAAAATAGGAAAGTGGGATGAGACCCATGTTTATGAAAAATATAAAAATGGGTTGAGACCCGTAGTTATATGATTATGAAATGAAGTGTCACATTGTGACTTTTAATTGAAAGAATTATATTCAAAATATTTATTTTGAAGGATTTTTATTCAAAAGATTTATTTGAAAGAATTACATTCGAAAGGTATTTTTTTGAAAAAATTGTATTTGAGAGAGATTTATTTAAAGGAATTATATTTGAAAGAAATATATTTGAAAGAAATTTATTTGGAAGAATTATATGTGAAAGATATTTATTTGAAATACTTGATTTAATTGGGTATACTTAGATTCATAAATTGTTGAGCGTTATTAATGGTGTTTTTGTTGCCCTTATTGTTATTTGTTTCATATTATTTTGTATCTTATTGCACAGACTATTAGGCTACTGAGTGTCTTGACTGTACATCGTCTCTACTCCACTGAGGTTACTCTTGATACTTACTGGGTACTGACCGTGGTGTACTCATATTACACTTTTGTACATTTTTGTGCAGAGCCAGGTATTGGAGATATCGGACTCGGACAGAATTAGAGTGGGATCGTAAAGATTCAAGGCAGAGCTGCTTGGTCGTCGTAGTCCCTTGGAGTCTTTTCATTTCATTGTACTGTTAATTTTTAATCAAACAGTATTGTATATTCGGTCCTCGTGATCATTCTATGTGTTCAGTTAGAGTTCGTGACTCAGTACTACCAGTCTTGTGAGATTTCCATATTTGTTTCTGATGTTAGTTTTGATTACCTATTTAATTAAAAAAAAATGGCTTGAAATATAATTGTAATCGGCTTACCTAGTCTTAGAAACTAAATGTCATCACGACGCCCGAGGTGGGATTTTGGGTCATGACATTTAGGAAGGAGATAATACCTGATAGGAAATAGATATCTCAATTGGTTAGAGACTCGTGCTGATAACGTGTTAAGAAAATAAATTAAAATTAATATTATAAAACAAGAAAATAGACAAGAAATACGGAGTGGAAGAGAAAACTATCTTATTTTATCAAGTATTTTTCAAGTGTGTACAATGTGATGCCCACATCCTCTATTTATAGGATGACATTGAGGTAATACAAAGGGATGTCATGAACATGATATTAGCTATTGAGACAATGGGAGAATATCATGGAGGGGGCTATGGAGGTGCGGGAGTTACAACAATAATTGTAAGAAGTATTGGGAGGTTAATGGAGAATGGTAGTGAGAGTAACTTCTTTAGGAGTTGTAGACATCGACTACATAATATAATATTTCATAACATGCTTTTGTTTCTTTGTAATTACTAGTTTAGGGTAGCGCGTTGCGCATGTATCTTATTTCAATGAGTATAAAGTTTCTAAAAATCATATAAATATTATATTAAATAGAAAACTAAATTTAAAGAAAAAGTGTAAATTCTTAAAAATAATGATCATTGATCCTATTTAGCTAACTGAATAAAGGAAATTATTATGCCGCCACAAAAGTAATCAATCATCTCAGTCAATATATTCAAATAAAAATTTACTCGCTTATATAATTTTATTCGATTTCATAAGTTATCATGTTTTTATTTATAATACTTCCTTATTAGTTTTTAGGCATGTATTTTATGCGTGTACCAATGAGTACATAATTTTTAAAAATTATTAAATTAACAAAATAAAATTAAAAAGTATAAGTTTATGAAAATAATGAAAGTTAATTCAATTTAGCTAGATCAATAAGGAACAAATATATTTCATTATGGATTTTGGCGTTCTTTCTAATTATCGCAGTTATCTTATTTTCTTTTATACTCTTAATAATTTTTTGTTATTAATTGTTGAGTGTAATTTTCAAATTTTGTACATTTAAAAGTCCATTGAAGAAAAAAGTATTTTATGTGAATGATATAAAAATTGTACAAATATAATATCAACTGATTTATAGCGATGTTATATTATTCAAAATTCTTAGCTTTGTAAAAGTTTAAATATCAAGACTTCTAATATAGTTCGGATAAGATAGGATTTAATACAATAAGTTTTTAGTTTTTATTTTTACTTTTGGATATGAAATCAATTTTGTTTCAAAACCACATGCCTTTCAACTTCTTGATATTGATGTCCAAAATATTAGGAGTTTCGAATAGTTCAATACAAAAGATTTAATAAGCAATAATTTTTACTGGTACCAAAGTATTAAATATTATTAAAAAAATTAAATAATATTTTAATTAACGTGTAATATATATTTAAAAGAAAAAGATGATCAATATATAGATATAAATAAATCAATATTAATCAACATCGTTGCAACATAAATTGTATTACTACATATACATTTAGTGCCTTGCGGCGTTTACCAATTACGGAAAGGCATATGATGAAGTCATTGTGAGTTTCGATATTGTTTGAGTTAAGTGTAAAATAAACGTGCAATAGGTCTTTTATTATTTTTATTTTTTTTGTTTTGTTATCGGATTAAAAATTTAAAAAAAATCCTATCTCTTCTTTCACTCTGTTACATCGCATGTTGAATGATTGAGTTGATAGCATATTTGAATAAAATATTTAATAGTATATCCACGTGTATTTGTTTAGCAAAGATGGTGAACTTTGACTTCGAAACTAATACACCTTGATTAGTTAGTTCCAATATTAAATATACAATTATCTTTAAACTTTTAAAAAAGTGTGAATATATATTTGTAAGTAACTTGTTTCTGTAATGAACTAAAACTAATTTAAGCTAGTTTCAATCTCCTAAAGAGTCATAAAATTAACATGAAAGATATTAATTATACTTACGTTAGTACTTCAAACAACGAAATAATTTATACAATGTAAAACTTAATAGATTATAAATTTTTAAATAATAGGAGTTTCTACCGAGTTCAAATAATGAAGGATTATTTTTGTCCGGTGTTGAAACACAGGAAGTAAGTTATTATATGCGGAGCGTAAAATAGATTGATGTCAATGGACCGGCACGACGGTACTTGAATCTGGTTTGAACGTACTGCACAAATTTTTAAAGGGATTTTTACCAACCTATACTGTATTAGAAATTTATTAACTAATTTTCTTTATGTTCCTTACAAATTATATTGTGTATCTATATTTACTATGCATGTACAAAATCATGATAAAAGAACGATCCCTTAAATATAGGGATTAATTTGTAACAATGTCCCCCCATCCCCATTTGTCAACTAAATTAGTCTCCTACAATCACGATTCTTCCAAATATAAAAAGATTTTAAACGCATTCTCTCTTTCATAAAAAACAATCAATCTCTCTCTCTTTCACACAAATCAAACTATTATCTCTCTAAAATTGTAGCATCATTTTGTCACGACCCGTTTTACCCTCCGATTCGTGACGACACCTACTCTCTACGACTATGTAAGCCTAATTGCGAAAAAGATATTAAACAGAAGCAATAAAATAAAGATGGAATAAAAGTAAATCTACTAATGAAACATCGCCACTTGGCACGTACAAAATATAACTTCCCAAAACTCGGAATGTCACAAACAGTCTCAAGCTTCTAACACTACTGTAGCTCTAACAAAACTGGAATAAAGTACATAATAGAAGGAGACTCAGAGGATTCTGCGGACGCGGCAGAAATACCTTGCAGTCTCCAGGAATCAGCATCATCAACTAACCACGATGCTGATAGCTCGTACCTGGATCTGCACACGAAAACATGTGTCGGAAAGTGCATGAGTACACCACATTTGGTATCGGGTAAGTGCCAAGACAAACTCCGATCAAGTAGTGGCGAGGTCAGGTTAAGGCTCTACTGGATTTCTAAATAAGTCAGTTTAAAACAGTACAAAAGATAGGTAAAGTCTACAGTAAACAGTTTAAGGAAAATAATATAAGTTTTACAGTAAAGAAATCCCTCGGCTCAACACAATATATCACCACATGTCATCTCCCGGGATACCGTCCCGTAGTTCCAAATAATTATGCAGTACATGTGGATCTCCCGGAATACGTCGGTAGTCCCAAAATAAATATGCAGTACATGGAGATCTCACGGAATACATGTGTAGTCCCAATTTAAATATGAAATGCAAATGAATGCCGTATAAGGTTCATTTAAATAGTTCAGGAGAAAAATCATAGGCAAGACAAAGGATAGGACTAACTAAGCATGGTGCACATAGTATCACATAGGGAATTAAGGTAAAACAGGTAGACATGCTCTTTCCTAATCTAAACTACACAATTAACACATTAAACAGTGAAATAAGAGTGACATGATTTATGGCATGGAAGGAAAAATGGAATTTTTAGCAACAATGGCCCATGTACGTACTCGTTACCTCACGTACACGGCGTCCATACAACAAATAGTATCAAAACAACCCAAGGGGAAGTCCCAACACAGAGTTAGGCAAGCCACTTTCCTCGACTGCTCTACTCAACTCAAAATCACGCTCTTGCCATGAGTACCCAACTCCGAATGGCCCAAATCTATTCAATTCAATTGCATAATGTAAATATCACATTAAGGAATCAATATAGCTAATTAGTTCGAAGCTAATACGCGAAATTTGGGAAATTGACCAAAAAGTCCCCCGGGCCCACATCTCGGAATCGGGTAAAAGTTACAAATTCCGGAAACCCATTCACTCACGAGTCTAACCATACAAGAATTACTTGAATCAGATATCAAAATCTCGATCGAAACTCACAAGCGTTGCCTAAGAACTTTATCCAAATTTTCCCCAATATTCGAAATTAAAGGGTAGATTCAAGTGTATAATCATGAAAATTAGTTTAAACCGAGTAGGAATCACTTACCCAAATTGTCCAGGGGAAAATCTCTTAAAAAATCGCACTTTTCCGAGCTCTAAATCATTTTAAAAATTATGACTTTAAAACCCTTGTATTTTGTATAAACAGGCTAGGAATTCCGCACCTGCGACCCTTGGACCGCACCTGTGGTCCCGCACCTGTGGAAAATCCATCGCAGGTGCGAAAACTCACTAATTGGGTTGGGGCCGCAACTGCAGTCACTGGGCCGCATCTGCGGCTCCACACCTGCGGAACCTAGACCGCACCTGCGAGAAATGGATGACCTTGGCCAAGACCGCACTTGCTAAGCCTCTGCCCACACCTGTTGTCCGCACTAGCGGCTCCTTATCCGCAGGTGCGAGACACCAGAACCAGCAATGCTTCAGCTGGTTTCCTAAGTCCAAATTCATCCCGTTGAGCATCCGAAACATCTCCGAGGTCCCCGGGGCCTCAACCAAGCTTACCAACCAGTCCTAATACTTTATGCAAACTTAGTCGAGCCTTCAAAACACATCACATAACATCAAAATCACCAATTGTGCATGGATTCAAGCCTAAGAACTTATGAAATTTCCAAAATCTACAACCGATGCCGAAACACGTCAAAACTAGTCCGAATGACCTCAAATTTTACACACAGGTCATAAATGACACTACAAACCTACATCCACTATCGGAATTCCATTCCTAGCCCAGTATCAAAATTTCACCTATCAACCGAAATTGCCAAAATTCTAACTTTCGCCAATACAAGCCTAACTCTACTACAGACCTGAAGAACATATTCCGAACATTCTCCTAATCCTGAAATCACCGAACGGAGTCGACAAAATTCCATTCCGGATCTATCTTCACACAGTTCCAAATACGGTCTGATTTTTAAAGCTTAAACTCATAGTTAGGGACTATGTGTCAAAACTCTCCGAATTTTGCAACTAATTATTCCGACAAGTCCCATAAGCAGATATAAAAGTGGGGAAAGCAGTTATTAGGGGATCGGGGCGCTAACTCTCAAAACGACCAGCCGGATCGTCACATTCTCCCTCTCTTAAGAAAATCTTTCGTCCTCGAACAAGTATAGAGACATACCTGAAGCTGCAAAAAGATGAGGGTACTGACTGCGCATATCCTGCTCGATCTCCCAAGTCGCCTCCTCGACCGGCTAACTCCTACACTAAACCTTTACTGATGCAATATTCTTTGACCTGAGCTTTCTGACATGTCTATCCAATATAGCTACTGGCTCCTCAACATATGATAAATCCTTGTCCAACTCGACTAAACTGAAATCCAAAACATGACTCTGGTCACCATGATACTTTCGGAGCATAGAGACGTGGAATACAAGATGAACTCCTGCTAGGTTGGGTGGCAAGGCTAGCTCATAAGCAACCTCCCCAACATGTCGCAACACCTCAAAAGGTCCAATAAATCTCGGACTCAACTTACCCTTCTTCCCGTACCTCATGACGCCCTTCATAGGCGATACCCGAAGCAAAACTCGATCACCAGCCATAAATGCCAAATCACGAACCTTATGGTCTGCATAACTCTTCTGCCTGGACTGAGATGTGCGAAGCCTCTCCTGAATCACCTTCACCCTTTCCAGGGAATTCTGGACCAAATCTGTACCCAACAATCGGGCCTCGCTCCGACAGCGTCTACCATACAAAGCCTCATACGGCGCCATCTGAATGCTGGACTGGTAGCTGTTATTATAAGCAAACTCTGCAAGTGGCAAGTATCGGTCCCATTACCCTCCAAAATCCATCATACATGCACAAAGCATATCCTCAAGAATCTGAATCGCGCGCTCAGACTGCCCGTCCGTCTGAGGGTGAAAGTTTGTACTCAACTCTACCCTGGTGCTTAGCTCCTGCTGAATGGCTCCCCAAATACGTGAAGTGAGCTATGTACCTATGTCTGAAATGATAGTTACTGGAATACCGTGGAAACGAACAATCTCCCTGATATAAATCTCCACCAACCTCTCGGAAGAGTATGTAGTTAACACTAGAATTAAATGGGCTGACTTGGTCAGCCGATCCACAATCAGCCAAATAACATCAGACTTTTTCGAAATCCGAGGAAGTCCAACCATAGAGTCCATGGTGATCCGTTCCTACTTCCACTCTAGAAGCTCAATCTACTGAAGTAACCCTCCTGGCCTCTGATGCTCATATTTGACTTGCTGACAGTTGAGGCACTTGGCCACAAACTCCACTATATCATTTTTCATCCTTCTCAACCAATAGTGCTGTCTCAGATCCTTGTACATATTCGCGGTACCCGGATGAATGGAATACCGTGAGCTATGGGCCTCCTCAAGAATCAAATCCCGAAGCCCATCCACCTTGGGCACATAGATCTGACCCTACATTCTCATCACACCGTCATTTTCTATAGTCACATCCCTGGTGTCATATCGCTGAATCCTATCTTGAAGAACCAGAAGGTGGGAATCATCATACTGTCGCTCTCGAATGCCGTCATAAAGAGAAGACTAAGCCACCACACAAGCTAAAACCCGACAAGGCTCTAAAAGATTCAACCTCACGAACTGACTGGCTAAGGACTGGACATCCAAGGCTAAAGGGCCTCTCAACTAGCAGAAGGTATGCCAAACTCCCCAGACTCTCCGCCCGGCGACTCAAGGTGTCGGCCACCACATTGGCCTTCCCCGGGTGGTATAATATAGTGATGTCATAGTCTTTTAGTAACTCCAACCATCTCTAATGGCACAAATTGAGGTCCTTCAGCCTGATCAAGTGCTGCAAACTCCAGTGATCCGTAAAAATCTCACATGGAACACCGTACAAATAATGACGCTAGATTTTCAGGGCGCGAAAAATAGCTGCTAACTCGAGGACATGAACCGGATAGTTATTCTCATGCACCTTCAACTGGATGGACGCGTAGGCAATCACCCTACCGTCCTGCATCAATACTGATCCAAGGCCAATCCTCAAGGCATCACAGTATACAATGTAGGACCCCGAACCTGTAGGCAACACTAATACTGGGGCCGAAGTCAAAGTTGTCTTGAGCTTCTTAAAGTTCTCCTCACACTCCTCGGTCCTCCTGAACGGGGCACCCTTCTGGGTCAGTCTTGTCGTAGGTGATGTAATAAATGAAAACCCCTTTACAAAGCGACGGTAGTACCCTGCCAAACTAATGAAACTGCATATCTCTGTAACTGATGACGGTCTAGGCCTACTCTACATTGCCTCCACCTTCTTCGGATCTACTTTGATCCCATCCCAAGACACTATGTGGCCCAAGAATTCCACTGAATCACGCCAGAACTCACACTTAGAGATATTTTGCATACAATCTCTTCTCCCTCAAAGTTTGAAGCACAATCCTCAATTGCTGCTCATGATCTTCCCGTGATCGGTAATACACCAGGATGTCGTCAATAAACAATGACGAAGGAATCAAGATAAGGTTGGAACACACTATGCATCAAATGCATAAAAGCTACTAGGGTATTGGTCAACCCAAATGACATAACAAGAAACTCATAGTGGCCATATCTGGTCTTGAAGGCAGTCTTCGGAATATCCGGCTCCTGAATCTTCAATTGATGATAGCCAGAACGCAGGTCAATCTTGGAGAATACTCTGGAACCCTGTAGCTGGTCGAATAAATCATCAATGCGAGGCAAATGATACCGGTTCTTCATTGTGACCTTGTTCAACTGCCGATAATCAATACACATACACATAAAAACATCCTTTTTCTTCACAAATAATACTGGAGCACCCCAAGGTGATACACTAGGTCTGATGAAACCCTTATCAAGCATCTCCTATAACTGCTCCTTCAACTGCTTCAACTCATGAGGAGCCTTACGGTAAGGAGGGTATAGAAATGGGTTGAGTTCCTGGAAACAAATCAATGCAAAAATCAATATCTCTGTCGGGTGGCATACTCGGAAGATCCACTGGGAACGCATCAGGAAAGCCCCTCACTACTGGGACTGACTCAACTGGAGGGGTATCAACACTGACATCTCTCACATTGTCCAAATACGCATCACACCCCTTCTCAAGCATCCACTAAGCCTTAAGAAATGAAATGACCCTATAGGGAGTATACTCTAAGGTACCTCTCCACTCTAATGTCGGCAAGACTGGCATAGCCAGCGTCACGGTCATAGCATGAAAATCAAGAATAACATAATGGGGTGACAACCAGTCCATGCCCAAGATAACATCGAAATCTACCATGCTGAGTAATAACAAATCAGCCCTGGTCTCAAAACCATTAAGAGAAATCAAACACGACCGATATACGCGGTCCAAAACTAGAGAGTCTCCCACAATAGTAGATACATAAACAGGGGAACACAAAGAATCCCGAGATATCCCCAAATGTGGAGCAAAATAAGAGGACATATATGAATACGTAGAGCCTCGATCAAATAATACTGATGCATCCCCATGGCAGACAGAGACAATACATGTGATGACTGAGTCTGAAGCAACAACCTTGGAACGGGCTGGAAGGGCATAGTATCTGGCCTAGCCTCCCCCTCTAGAGCGACCTCTACCTCCCCGACCCCCACCTCGAGTTGAATGAGGAGGTAGAGTGGCATATGGGGCTGGAAGAATAGCTGGAGAACCCGACGAAGAACTTGGAGGTTGATAAGACAGTGGAGGTGCACCCCTCCTGGACCTAGGGAAATCTCTAATCATATGACGAGTGTCACCACACTCAAAACAAGCCCTCAGAGGACATTACAGATGAGACTGAATAGGATATGGCTTGCTGGGCTGGCTGGTAATAGCACCTCGAACTGGAGGTACACTGGATACTGGTGGTGCATAATAGGACTCCTGAGGTTTAGGAGGAGGTGGAATACCGTTGGCTGCTGGAAGGGCTGAATGAACAGGGCGACCCCCAAAGCCCCTACCGTAACGTGCTGCTGGTGCAGGAGCTCTTGAAAAATGGCCAGCCTCTCGAGACCTCTTGGCCTCTCTCTCCTCTCGGTCCCAGGTGAACATCCCCTCTACTGTCCTGGCAATACTCATTGCCTGCTGATAAATGATGTCCATCTACAACTCTCTCGCCATACTGGTCCGAATAATAGGGTGAAGTCCCTGAACCCGCTCTATGACTGTGGCAACCAAGGCTGGTGCATGCCAAGCTAACTCACTGAAATGTACTGCATACTCCAACACAGTCATAGCACCCTGGCGCAACTGCTCAAACTCCGCGCGCCAAGTATCCCTGAGGCTCTGAGGGACATACTCCCGCAAAAACATCTCTGAATATTGAGTCCAAGTGAGTAAGCCTGCCTCGTCTGGACTACTTAGCTCATAGGCCCGCTACCACTGATATGTCACTCCCCTCAGCTGGAAAGCGGTGAAAGAAGCCCCACTAGTCTCTATAATGCCTATAGTGCAGAAAATACGATTACACTTCTTAAGAAAACCCAGAGCGTCATCTGAAGCTAGTCCACTGAAAATAGGTGGGTGGTACTTTTTTTACCTCTCAAGTCTGAGCTGCTTTGCCTCAGAAGCAGATACCCTGGTCCCATGATGTACCGGAGCCACTGAGGACATAGAAATATACTTTAGGCCTGATCAACCTAGCCCCTCTGCTCAGGACTGCGGGCTGCGGGAGTTTGTGCCCCTCCCCTGGCTTGACATGTAGCGGGAGCTATCGAAAGTAGTCCAGCCTGAGCTAGAGTGATGAACATGCTCATGAACTGAGCTAAAGTCTCCTATAAGGCTGGAGCAGCAATAGGGACCTCCTGTGCCGGCTCTCCAGCTGGGGTTTCTATAGGCTCCTCTGTCGCTGCTCTCGCTGGTGCTCGGGTTGCACCGTGTGTCATCCTCTACCCTGACCCCGGCCTCTGGTGGCTCTGGAAGGGGGCTCGGGTTCCTGGTCTTCGGTCCTCCCAGTACGGGTCCTCACCATTTGTGGGAAAGAATAGAATAGTATTTTAGAATTGTTTTTTTGATGTCAATAACCCGCACGACAAAGAAACAAAGGAAATATGATTTTTCTTAACAGTTACATAGCCTCCCAAAGATAGATACGAATGTCTCCGCACCAATCCACGAGACCCTAATAAACCGGCTTGTGACTTGTGACTCCTATGAACCGAGATGCTCTGATACCAACTTGTCACGACCCGTTTTACCCTCCGAAAGGCTTCATGATGGCACCTAGTCTCTACGACTAGGTAAGCCTAATTACGGAAAAGATATTAAATAGAAGCAATAAAATAAAGTCGGAATAAAGTAAATCTACTAATGAAACATCGCCACTTGGCACGTACAAAATATAACTTCCCAAAACCCAGAATGTCACAAACAGTCACAAGCTTCTAACACTACTGTAGCTCTAACAAAACTGGAAAAAAGTACAAAAGAACGTTTCTACAACATAGAATACAAGGAGACTCGGAGGATTCTGCGAACATGGCATAAATACCTTAAAGTCTCCCGGAATCAGCAGCAGCAACTAACCACGAGGCTGATAGCTCGTACCTGGATCTGCACACGAAAACATGTGCAGGAAAGGGCATGAGTACACCACATTTGGTACCCAGTACGTGCCAAGCCTAACCCCAGTCAAGTAGTGACGAGGTCAGGTTAAGACTATACTGAATTTCTAAATAAGTCAGTTTAAAGTAGTACAAAAGAGCGGTAAAGTCTACAGTAAACAGTTTAAGGAAAACAAAATAATTTTTACAGTAAAGAAATCCCCCGACTCAACACAATATATCACCACATGGCATCTCCCGTGATACCGTCCCGTAGTTCCAAATGATTATGCAGTACAACTGTATCTCCCGGAATACGTCCGTTGTCCCAAAGTAAATATGCAGTACAGGGGGATCTCCCGAAATACGTCCAAGTCCCCTAATAAATATGCAGTACAGGGGGAGCTCCCGGAATACGTCAGTAGTCCCAAAATAAATATGCAGTACATGGGGATTTTCCGGAATACGTTCGTTGTCCCAAAATAAATATGCAGTACATAGGGATCTCCTGGAATACGTCCGTAGTCCCTTTAAATATGAAATTTAAATGAATCTCGGATAAGGTTCATTTAAACAGTTCAGGAGAAAAATCATAGGCAAGACAATGATAGGACTAACTAAGCATGGTGCACATAGTATCACATAGGGAATTCAGGTAAAACAGGTAGACATGCTCCTTCCTAATTTAAACTACACAATTAGCACATTAAACAGTGAAATAAGAGTGAAATGATTGATGGCATGGAAGGAAAAATGGAACTTTTAGCAACAATGGACTGTGTACGTACTCGTCATCTCACGTACATGGCGTCCATACAAAAAATAGTATCAAAACAACCTAAGGGGAAGTCCCCAACACAGAGTTAGCAAGCCACTTACCTCGACTGCTCTACTTAACTCAAAACCACGCTATTGCCACGAGTACTCGACTCCGAATGGCCCAAATATATTCAATTCAATCGCAGAATGTAAATATCACTTTTAAGGAATTAATATAGCTAATTAGTTCGAAGCTAATATGCGAAATTTGGAAAACTGCCCAAAACGTCCCTCGGGCCCACGTATCAGAATCGGGTAAAAGTTACAAATTCTGGACACCCATTCACTCACGAGTCTAACCATACAAGAATTATTGAATAGAATATCAAAATCTCGATCAAAACTCACAAGCTTGGCCTAAGAACTTTATCCAAATTTTCCCAAATTTTCTACCATAAATTCAAAATTAAAGGGTAGATTCAAGTCTATAATCATGGAAATTTGTCTAAACGAAGTAGTAATCACTTATCCAAATTGCCCAGGTGAAAATCTCTTCAAAAATTGCATTTTTTCGAGCTCTAAATCGTTTTAGAAATTATGAATTTCAAACCCTGGGATTTTGTATAAACAACATAGGAATTTCGCACCTGTGACTCTTGGACCGCACTTTCGGTCCCACACCTGCGAAAAATCTATCGCAGGTGTGAAAACTCATTAACAAGGCTGGGGTCGCACCTGCGGTAATTAGGC
Source organism: Nicotiana paniculata (assembly GCA_005239505.1). Lineage (NCBI taxonomy): Eukaryota > Viridiplantae > Streptophyta > Magnoliopsida > Solanales > Solanaceae > Nicotiana > Nicotiana paniculata. The sequence continues at coordinate 36,189 of ML349547.1, read as the reverse complement.
CGCATCTGCGGCTCCGCACCTATGGAACCCAGACCGCACCTGCGAGCACTGGCTGACCTTGGCCAAGACCACACCTGCGAAGCCTCTGCCCGCACCTGCATGTTCGCACCAGCGCCTTCCCATCCGCAGGTGTGAGACACCAGAACCAGCAATGCTTCAGCTGGTTTCCTAAGTCCCAATTCATTCCGTTGAGCATCCGAAACATCTCCGAAGTTTTCGGAGCCTCAACCAAGCTTACCAACCAGTACTAATACCTTATCCAAACTTAGCCGGGCCTTCAAAACAGATCACATAACATCAAAATCACCAATTATGCATGGATTCAAGCCTAAGAACTTATGAAATTTCCAAAATCTACATCCGATGCCGAAACACATCAAAACTAGTCTGAATGACCTCAAATTTTACACACAAGTCATAAATGAAACTACGGACCTACAGACACTCTCGGAATTCCATTATGAGCTCGATATCAAAACTTCACCTATCGGCCGAAATCGCCGAAATTCTAACTTTCGCAGTTCAAGACTAAATCTACTGCAGAACTCGAGAACATATTCCGAACATGATCCTAACCCCAAAATCACCCAACAGAGCTGACGGAGTTGACGGAATTCCATTCTGGATCCGTCTTCACATAGTTTCAACTACGGTCCGATTTCTAAAGCTTAAACTCATATATAGGGACTATGTGTCCAAAAACTCTCCTAATTTCACAACTAATAATTCCGTCAAGTCCCATAAGCAGATATAAAAGTAGGGAAATAAGTTCTTAGGGGATCACGGTGCTAACTCTGAAAACGAACGAGCAGGTCGTCACACATTTATTTCTCTGAATCAATTCCACCAACAACCATTAAAAAGTATCAACTATTGACAAATTCATCAACATTATCTCTGATATTGCAGGTAGAGGGGTCTGCCATTAACATACCATTAAAAGTTTTCGAAGCTTTGAATTAGATATTCGAATTTTACGAATTTGTGATTTATCTGGATTGAGTGTTCTTTAAAACGATTGAAAATATACTTTAGGCTTCACATCTCAATTTTAAGGAAGATTGGTTAAGTTTAAAGTTGGTTTTAGGTAGAACTTCAAATTGAAACTCGGAACAAGAAGTTTCGAATTGTATTACGATTGTATGATAAATGTATCATAATTGTATTTGAATTGTATTTGATGCATCAAAACCTAAGACAATTTTGATACAATACTAATACTATTATAATACAATATTATATCATAATTTAAGTTTAGAGTTGGTTCTAGGTGGATGTTTTAGATTGAAACTTGAAAAAGATGAAGATCAAAATTGTATCAAAATTGATCTTCATCTTTTTCAAGTTTCAATCTAAAACATCCACCTAGAACCAACTCTAAACTGTGTAATTATGATATAATATTGTATTATAATAGTATTAGTATTGTATCAATATTGTATTATACTTGTATGATACAATATTGTATCATAATACAAGTATAATACAATATTGTATCAATTTAAGTTTAGAGTTGGTTTTAAGTTGTATCTTAATTGTATCAGAATTGTGTAAAAATTCTTTCAGGATTGTATCAAATTTGTATCTGAATTGTATTTGAAGAATAAATACATGAAATAATACTTGATATAACCCTGATACAAGTACAATACAATCTTGTGTCAGAATTATTTAGTTTTTAGAGTAGTAACGTGTATAGGTAGAAAATTTTCAGAATTTCTATAATTACTGTGATGGATCTTCAAAATTGTATAGGATCGAAAATGTTACCGTACAAAAAATAACCATTTGTTTGGTTCAATTTCTATGGAGAGTATGAGTTCTTTTTTGGTTCACTGATTTTTTGTCCATTTGTATTTTTTCTTGTGGCATCTTATACCAGAAGCGAATATCTTGTATAGATGTCACGACTCGAATTTTCCACCGTCGGGACCGTGATAGCGCCTAACATTGAACCTGCTAGGAAAGCCAACATTACTGATTAATTACCTTACTCCTTCACCTTTAACAGTTTATCAGACTTTATAATAAAATTCACGGAATTTTAGATATTTGTTAATAACATGATTAAATAGTTTGATATAATACTAATACGAAATCCAGAACCAAATTACTCCCAGAACATGTGTCACAATCTCACGGACTTTCTATGAATACTAAAAATAGGAGTCTGAACAAAATATAAATACACATCTGTCACAGAAGTAAATAAGAACATAATAGAAAAGAAATAAGAGGGGACGCCAAGTCCTGCGGACGTCTGCAGAACTACCTCGGAGTCTCCAATGGACTGAAGGCAGCAACCCTGATCTAAGGTACAAAGAGTCCAGTACCGGGATCTGCACAAAAGTGCAGAGTGTAGTATCAGTACAACCGACCCCATGTACTGAGTAAGTGCAAAGCCTAACCTCGGTGTAGTAGTGGCGAGTCTAGGACACGACAACCAAATCAACATGTGAAGTTTAACAGTATACGGAGAAAATAATAACAACGAGAAATAAGCAACTAAGCATAAAGGAAAGGGGAACATGCTGAGGGGAGGAAGTATCAAATAATGGAAATAACGAGATAAAGCACCAATTAGATATCAATTTAAGCAACAGAAATAGTAACACAAAAGCAAGTGCACGACATCACCCTTCGTGCTTTTACTCTCGTCCTTACCATCAGAATCAATATATTCAGCATGGCATCACCCTTCGTGCTTTTACCTCACATAATCATGGAACGACATTATCCTTCGTGCATAATCACTCATATTATGGCACGACATCACCCTTCGTGCTTTTACAATCACAACATCGGCACGACATCACCTTTTGTGCTTGTACACTCTTCCTCACCTAAACACATCAAATGAAATCAATCAAATTAGGAAATTAACAGAGTAACAAAAAATAAAAGCATAACGTCCCCGCAAGGGGGCCAACAGTGGAATCAATACCATCCCAGCAAAGGAAACAGCTATAACCCATCTCACTTATTACATAACTGCACATAGAAATCTTCAACTGAACCAATACTCAACACTGTTCAATATCAAGGAATTTCCACCAACACGGATAGCTATAAAGTGAAACTCAAGTATTACTTAACGAAAAAAACCACATAAATCATAATATTCGACTCACGGGCATGCTTGACATCAACGTATAGGTACTCGTCACCTCACCTATACGTTGAACATGATACTTACACATAGCAAATAGGACATAACACCTATTCCCTCAAGCTAAGGTTGAGCCAAACACTTACCACGAATTCCACGACCAACTCAAGCCTCAATTATCGCTCTCCCCTTAAAATTCGCCTCCAATTCAATTTTACCTAGACATAATTAGCTTAATAATATCAACAAATACTAAATAACTCAAACCTAATGCTTAATTATGAATTTTCTATCATTCTTCCTAAAAAGTCAAAAATCGACCTCGGGCCTGCTTGGTCAAAACATGTGATGACCCAAAAGGTCATCCCGTATATTCTAGATAATTCTATGTTTCGAGGTCGTGAAAATCTCCTTCTATCTCACCTTCATTTGCGTGCACAGCCCAGGCTGTAGCCGGGAAGCCCTCATGTGAAAGACTGACAAAACTGAAAAATTTGTATTAGAAAATTTAATAAAGTTGACTTCGGTCAACGTTTTTGGTAAACAGACCCGGACCCATGATTTGACGGTCCCGGAGGGTCTGTAAAAATATATGGGACTTGGGCGTATGCCCTGAATCAAATTCCGAGATCCCAAGTCTGAGAAATAAATTTTTAAAGAAAATTATTTTTTGAAAAATATAAAGGCTTTTGAAAATAAAATTTGATGTGAAACCTGCATTATCAGGACTGTATTATGGTTACGAAGCCCGGAACATGTTCAATATGGTTTTTATGTGTTATCTGTGAAATTTGGTAAGAAACGGACTTGGTTTGGCGTATTTCAGATCAAAAATGGGAAATTTGAAAGTTATGAAGTTTTGAAATATTTCATTGATTTTGAGGTTTAATTCGATGTTAATTTAGTGATTTTATTACACGAATAAGTCCGTAGGATGTATTTGTGGTTGTGCGCATATTTGGTTTTGAGCCCCGAGGGTCGGGTGAGTTTCAGGTAGGTGTCGGAGTGCAAAACCTTAGAAAAATCTCGTGTTTTGGCTTGTTTCTTGTGTCTGATATCTAGTACTATGCGATCACATAGCACCCTCTGCGATCGCATAGTAAAGTGTGGAGGAGGGGATTCTGTTACACTATGCGGTCGCATAGCATGTTCCGCGATCGCTTAGTGTACTACGCAGGCTGGGGGTTGGGGTAAAAATATTCAATGCGATCGCGTGACTTAGTCTGCGATCGCGTAGGGTGAGGTTAGGGACTCAGTGCGATCACACATTCTTCTTCGCGATCGTGGAGATTAAGAAAACAGTCCTCTATGCGATCGCAATCCCTTCTTCGCGATCGCATAGACTAAATTCGTCCAGTGATTTTAAAAGGTTCAAAACATAATACTCACACGGGATTAAACCCACTTTTCTTAAACTTCTTCTTCTCGACTCCTCTTGGGCGATTTTTGGGAGACTTCTTCACCATAAACTATTAGTTAAGTAATCTTTAACTCGTTTCCTTCCATTTTCATCAACATTCTATTAGATTCTAGGCCTAAAATCATGAAATCAAAGGTAGAAATTGGGGTTTGGGGTATAGTTAGGGCTTTTTGATTATTTGGATATTTGACCTCGTTTTGGGGTCGGATTTCAAAACAAATTATATATTCGTACTCGTGGGGGAATGTGTAATCGCAATTTGTAAAATTTGTCGGGTTCCGAGATGCGGGCCCAGGGGTTGACTTTTGGGTCAATTTTTATAATTTTGTAAAGATTGGGACTTTATTATTTGGAATAGTTCCTTATACGTTGTATGTTTATTTTGAAGTTATTTTAGTTGATTGTGAGCCGTCCGTAGGTCTTTCCGCCCGAAAAGTCTATTTTTGAGTGTCGGGTTGTCGTCTTTGAGGTAAGTATCTTGCCTAACCTTGTGTGGGGGAACTACCCCTTAGTATTGAGTCTTCCATGTTGATTGTAGTCAGAGTATGCGAAGTGACGAGTGTGTACTCAGACTTATTTGCAATTAGATTGGCCTTTTAGGATTCGTAGGTTTTTATATTACCTGTGTAGGATTTATAATTATTACATTTGAATCCTTGGTTGTAATTTTATTCCTCCATGTTTAAATTAGAATTATCTATTTTTGGATTCCTTCGTTGGCTATTTGACCTTACTTGACTTAACTGAATATTTTGCTTCTCTTATCGTCATGCTATATTTTCTTCCTAGCTTGACTAATTGACTATAATTAGTGTCATCTAGCCTTATAGTTGACTAGTCATAGTTGAAACATCTATTCGTTGGAGTAAAGAATGCCCGTAATTATTACATTGTGATTTATATGACTATTTCCTTAAGTGCCACTTAGGTCTAATTGTTAGACATTTATGTTATTGGTATTTCCTTGATGTTGCCTATTACTGGGCCTTTGTTTATGCTGAGTGTTATTCCGTGAAGTTAACTGTTTAGGTGAGATTGATTATAGGGTTTTCCTTTGCCGGGATGTTATGGTTTCTGTACTGTTTATGCTGTTAATGATATGGTTTGTATTGTTGACTCCTTCGTCGGGATGGGTTTCTATTACTGTTTATGTTATTAATGATATGGTTTGTATTGTTGACTCCCTTGCCGGGATGTGATGGATTCTATTACTGTTTATGTTGTTAATGATATTGTTTGTATTGTTGACTCCCTTGCGAGGATGTGGTGATTTATGGGTCATATTGTTGGGTTTTCCTTGCCAAACTGTTGTTCCTGATATTGTTTGTGTGAGGAAGAGTGTAAAGCACGAAGGGTGATGTCGTGTATTGTGACGATGAGAGTGTAAAAGCACGAAGGGTGATGTCATGCCATGTTATGATATTAAAGCATGAAAGATAATGTCGTGCCATGTTATGATATTAAAGCACGAAGGATAATGCCGTGCCATGTTATGATATTAAAGCACGAAGGATCATGTTGTGCCATGTTATGAGAGTAATGCACGAAAGGTGATGCCATGCACTTGTTTTGGTGAGGATGAGAGTAAAGCACGAAGGGTGATGCTGTGCACTTGTTTTGGTGAGGATGAGAGTAAAATCACGAAGGGTGATGCTGTGCACTTGTCTTTGCATTCTCATCCGTTACTCTAAATTTGGATATTCCCATTGATCTCTTATTGCATTTATTAGCAAGATTTGATATTCCTCCTGTACTGCCTGGAACTTTCTGAGTTACGGACTGAGTTCTGGTGGATAAATCTTTAAGAGATTTTCATCAAGAGATGTTATTGAAAAGTATTATTGAAAACATAATGGTTTTGAAATGATTATACTTGAAGGACTTTTACATCGAAGGTATATTTGAAAAGCACTAGCCTTGCAGAAAATGATATTTGGAAATAATTTATTGGGAAAGCATCTTTGGAAAGTTTGGTAATTTGAAAGAAACTAGGTTTTACGTAATTCTCTCTGTTAAATATACTTATATCTACTTTTGGAGAAAATATGTTTTCAAAGGAAACTCTTCCATACTAAGATTGATTTTATTTGTGAAAGTTTTTCATATGAACTGTTGTTTAAAGATTTCTATACGATATGGATTTTAATGGCTAAGGCCCGATGTGAACAAACAGACGTGGAGTTGAGTTATTGGTGTTCTCTATTGTATTGGATTTCCTTTCGATTCGACTTGTTTTGCTGTCCATCTCTCTGTGTATTTTTGTACTGTGTTGCAATTGATTTCTGTAATTTCCTTCCACTTTATATTGTCATTGTTGTAAATTATTCCGCGAAGTCTTAGATAGATGTAATGCCCGGTCATTTTTTATATACATGTTATTTATTTTGTAGACCAGTGGTGTCTTGACTAGTCCTCTTCACTACTCCTCCGAGGTTAGTCTTGATACTTATTGGGCACTGCTATGGTGTGCTCATACTACACTTCTGCACATTTTTGTCTGCATATCCAGGTATATATATTGTAGTAGCTGTGTGGATGATTGCAGAGGAGAATCAAGGTAACCTGCTGTTGCGTTCGCACGCTTCAGAGTCACTTCTTTGCATTTATTATTCATACAGTGTTGTATTTAGTTCCAAACAGTTGTACTTAGTAGAAGATTTGTAGAGCTTATGACTTGTACTACCGGTTTTGGGAAAGTTTGTACATTCTGTTGAGGTTCTATATCAAGACTGTTAGTTTTCCCTCATTTGTTGTTGTTATGCAGTAACTGCTAGGGTTACCTAGTCCCTAAGACTAGGTGCCATCACGATACCCAAAAGAGGGAAATTTGGGTCGTGACAAGTTGGTATCAGAGCTCTAGGTTCATAGGTGTTATGAGTCATAAGCGAGTTTAGTAGAGTCTTGCGGATCGGTACAGAGACGTTTGTACTTATCATCGAGAGGCTACGGAACTATTAGGACAATTTCACTTCCTTCATTCCTATCGTGCGAGTTTATTTATCTTGAATATCGTTCCATTCTCTCATCGATGGCGAGGACATGAGCAGCGGTTCCTGATGGTGTTACCCCGAAGCAAATGTTGCAAGAGTCAGAGACAAAGGCCAACGAGGAAGCACGTGCCGCAAGTTAAGATGCCTACCAGAGCAGCCGTTGAAGAGTCGTCAGCAGTTCTAGTTGGGGGACATGTATTGGGGGTGCCTGTTGCTACCCGGACTTAAGGAGACCGGAGCGCAGTTTGGAGTATAAGTGGTACATTGATTCAGACAGGGTTGATTCTAGTGCACCAGTTGCTTCACGGATCAGGGGAGGAGTTCAGACTCCCGCAACCTACACTCTAGAGTAGCGAGATCATATTGGTCAGGTTCCAGTTGTTATGGCAACACGACATGTGGTTTCAATTCAGCCCATGGTTAGGGCAGTAGCATCGGAGGAAGAATACCTTAGACTTGAGAGGTACAGGAAGTACCAACCTTTTATATTTCAGTGGATTGGCAGCAGATGGTGCCCAAGGTTTTCTCAAGGAGTCTCACTATATTCTTTGTACTTTGGGTAATGTGGAGACGAGCGAGATTGCTTTGTCATGTCTCAAGTTCAGAGTAGTGGGTGGATCAGTGGTGGAGGAATATGAGTTGGGGTGACCTGGCCGAGTCAGCTTCACTAGCATGGATTCAGTCATTCGAAGATGCTTTGAGAGAGGTTGCACCTCAGTTCCTTCGGGATGTACAACATGCGGAGTTTGAGAAATTGCGTCAGGGCGCTATGTCACTATTGGAGTATGCTGTTAGATTCAGTGAGTTGGCCAGATATCCACCTCATTTGGTTGTTTCAGTTAGGATATGAGTCTGTAGTGTTTGAGAGATTCAGACATGATATTCGGTTAAGTGGGACTCGAGAGTTAGAGTAAGATGCCTCGTTTCAGCAGATAGTGTGGATCGCTCGTCGGTTAGAGAGCATGTGGGACCAGGAGCGAGAGGTCAGACGAGATCAGGGAGAGAGTTCAGGGAGGCAATGAAGCCTCGTAGATTGGGGCAATCTACTGGTCCGTATTATGGAGTCAAGGTACGACACGATATAAGTTTTGTGTGTCAACCAGTTCAGTTTGCATATTCGCAGGGAATTTCAGGTACTCATGGGCCTCAAGGTGTTTGTATTGTGTGTTTTTCCATAGCCTTGACGGCAGCGAGATTATTTTCAGTGTGGAGATGTTAGCCACAGGTTGAGAGATTGTCCCAGGATTCAGGTAGGTGTGGGGTAGCAGGGTATTCAGGTGAGTAGAGGGCGCCTAAGAGGGGGAGGCCCGACCCGTTGATGTGTTGCATATAGTAGGCCGAGGATGATGTGCCTGATATTATCACACATGTATATTTCGATTTGTTATATGGGGGAACCGATTGTATTTCATTATAGCTCTGCTAGTTGCGACGAGTTCCCTTATTCGTTGTTTCATTTATGAGTGAGATCCATGTTTCGCACTTCATTTTTGTGTTTACTCCTATTGGGAGATTCTATGATTAGTAGCCCGTGTCTATCATAGTTTATTTCATTCATGATAGTGGTGAAACTGGAAGTGAATCCTGGTTGTTCTTCGTGGTAAGCATTATGTGATTTTCTTGAGTATTTTGTTTACGAGTTGTGATTTGAAACTCCATCGAGATGTGAGATCAGCTAGCGTTATGATTTTATCAGCTGACATGAGTTAATGGAGAAATTTCTATTGGTATGATATATTGTTGGTATGTGATTCAGATTTGAGGACGAGGTCCTCGTGATAATTGTGATTCGATATGTTTGGACCGGGCTGAGTACCGCAGTGGGAATTTTATCAGGATGGTATCTTTGTGATTTGTTCATATAATTTACTTCTTCGTTGTGATATTCTTTTGGTAAGTCGGTATTGATAGATAGGTGTGCCTATGAGCTTGTTTGATAGTTCCTTTATATGTTTCTATTTTCATATTCAGTCATTTTGTTATCTATTTCTTTAGTTTAGTTTGCGGGATGTGTGCCCGGTGGTGTCAGTTGTGGTTGGTGACTCGGATGTTTAATAATGAAGTCTTTGTGTTCATTGCATCATTATCAGTGTTATGGGGTTTGGAAAAATAGAGTTCTTCCAGATATGGGGCTAATTGCCAATGTCGAGTTGGTTTCAGGCACCTATTGTGATCAAAAGTGTTATATGAGCCTATGCGTAATGTACTATATTATGTGGTCGTGCCTTGTGGGTGTAGTCATGAGTTAATGCAGTTGATTGAGGCTAATGCCAGATATGGATTTAAAATCGGGTCTTTTGTAAATGAGTAGATGGTGAGAAGTAGAGGTATGAGGCTTATCGGTGGTGATGTGAAGTCTATATTGCGGTTGTGATTGTATCATCGGGCTTATGAGGGTTTGAGTGACGTGGGATCACCAGCAGGTATGTGTTAGAAGTGTACCATCAGTGATTGGATGAGTTCAAGGTGAATCTTAGCACATTCGAGGACGAACATTTATTTAAGAGGGGGAGGATGTGATGACCCAAAAGGTCATCCCATATATTCTAGCTAATTCTATGTTCCGAGGATGTGAAAACCTCATTATATCTCACCTCAATTTGCGTGCGCATCCCGGGCGTGTAGCCGGGAAGCCCTCATGTGAAAAACTAATAAATATGATAATTTTGTATTAGAAAATTTAATAAAGTTGACTTCGAGCAACGTTTTTGGTAAACGGACCCGGACCTGTGATTTGACGGTCCCAGAGGGTCCGTAGGAAAATATGGGACTCGGGTGTATGCCCTAAAATTGAATTCCGAGGTCCCAAGTCCTAGAAATGAATTTTTAAAGAAAATTATTTTCTGAAAAATATAAAGGCTTTTGAAAATGAAATTTGATGTGAAAACCTGTGTTATCGGGCCCGTATTATGGTTCCGGGTCGGAACAGGTTCAATATGGTTATTATGTGTTATCTGTGAAATTCGGTAAGAAACGGACTTGGTTTGACGTGTTTCGGATCAAAACTGGAAAATTTGAAAGTTTATGAAGTTTTGAAATATTTCATTGATTTTGAGGTTTAATTCGATGTTAATTTAGTGATTTTATTACACGAATAAGTCCGTAGGATGTATTTGAGGTTGTGTGCATATTTGGTTTTGAGCCCCGAGGGCTCGGGTGAGTTTCGGGTAGGTGTCGGAGTGCAAAACCTTAGAAAAATCTAGTGTTATGGCTTGTTTCTGGTGTTTGATGTCTAGTACAATGCAATCGCGTAGCACCCTCCACGATCACATAGTACACTGTGGAGGAAGGGATTCTGTTACACTATGCGATCGCATAGCATGTTCCGCGATCGCTTAGTGTACAAGGCAGGCTGGGGGCTGGAGTAAAAATGTTCAGTGCGATCACGTGACTTAGTCTGCGATTGCATAGGGTGAGGTTAGGGACTCAGTGCGATCACACATGCTTCTTCACGATCGCGGAGCTTTAGAAAATAGTCCTCTATGCGATCGCAATCCCTTCTTTGCGATCACATAGACTAAATTCGTCCAGTGATTTTAAAAGGTTCAAAACAGAATACTCACACGGGATTAAACCCATTTTTCTTAAACTTCTTCTTCGCCACTCCTCTTGGGAGATTCTTGGGAGACTTCTTCACCATAATCTTTTATGTAAGTAATCTTTAACTCGTTTCCTTCCATTTGCATCAACAATCTATTACATTCTAGGCCTAAAATCATGAAATCGAAGGTATTAATTGGGGTTTGGGGGTATAGTTATGGATTTTTTATTATTTGGGAATTTGTCCTCGTTTTGGGGTCGAATTTCAAAATAAATTATATATTCGGGCTCGTGGGGGAATGAGTAATTGGAGTTTGTAAACTTTGTCGGGTTCCGAGGTGCGGGCCCCGGGGTCGACTTTTGGGTCGATTTTTATAATTTTGTAAATATTGGACTTTATTAGTCGGAATAGTTCCTTATACGTTGTATGTTTATTTTGAAGTTATTTCAGTTGATTGTGAGCCGTCCGGAGGTCTTTCCGCCTGAAAAGTCTATTTTTGGGTACCGGGTTGTCGTCTTTGAGGTAAGTATCTTGCCTAGCCTTGTGTGGGGGAACTAACCCTTAGGATTGAGTCTTCCATGTTGATTGTAGTCGGATTATGCAAAGTGACGATTGTGTACTCGAACTTATTTACAATTAGATTGGCCTTTTAGGATTCGTAGGTTTTTATATTACTTGTGTAGGATTTATAATTGTTACATTTGAATCCTTGGTTGTAATTTTATCCCTCCGTATTTAAATTAGAATTATCTGTTTTTGGATTCCTTCGTTGGCTATTTGACCTTACTTGACTTAACTGAATATTCTGCTTCTCTTATCATCATGCTATATTTTCTTCCTAGCTTGACTAATTGACTATAATGTCATCTAGCCTTATAGTTGACTAGTCGTAGTTGAAACATCTATTCGTTGGAGTCAAGCATGGGCATGATTCTTACATTGTGATTTATATGACTATTTCCTTAAGTTCCACTTATGTCTAATTGTTAGAAATTTATGTTATTGGTATTTCCTTGATGTTGCCTATTACTAGGCCTTTGTTTACGCTGAGTGTTATTCCGTGAAGTTAGCTGTTTAGGTGAGATTGGTTATAGTTGTTTCCCTTGCCGGGATGTTATGGTTTCTGTACTATTTATGATGTTAATGATATGGTTTGTATTGTTGACTCCCTTTCCGGGATGTGATGGTTTCTATTACTGTTTATGCTGTTAATGATAGGGTTTTTATTGTTGACTCCCTTGCCGGGAAGTGATGGTTTCTATTAATGTTATGCTGTTAATGATATTGTTTATATTGTTGACTCCCTTTCCGGGATGTGGTGATTTATGGGTCATATTATGGGTTTTTCCTTTCCAAACTATTGTTCCTGATATTGTTTGGGTGAGGAAGAGTGTAAATCACGAAGGGTGATGCCGTGTATTGTGAGGATTAGAGTGTAAAAGCACGAAGGGTGATGTCGTGCCATGTTATGATATTAAAGCACGTAGGATAATGTCGTGCCATTTTATGATATTAAAGCACAAAGGATAATGTCGTGTCATGTTATGATATTAAAGCACGAAGGATAATGCCGTGCCATGTTATGATATTAAAGCACGAAGGATAATGGTGTGCCATGTTATGTGAGTAAAGCATGAAGGGTGATGTCGTGCACTTGTTCTGGTGAGGATGAGAGTAAAGCACGAGGGGTGATGTTGTGCACTTGTTTTGGTTTGGATGAGAGTAAAAGCACAAAGGGTGATGCCGTGCACTTGTCTTTGCATTCTCATCCGTTGTTCTAAATTTGGATATTCCTACTGATCTCTTATTGCATTTATTGGCAAGATTTGATATTCCTCCTGTACTACCTGGAAATTTCTGAGTTACGGACTAAGTTCTTGTGGATAAATCTTGAGGAAATTTTGATCAAGAGATGTTATTGAAAAGTATTATAGAAAAAGCAATGGTTTTGAAATGATTATACTTGAATGAATTTTAAATCGAAGGTATATCTGAAAAGCACTAGCCTTGCCTAAAATGATATTTGGAAGTCATTTATTATGAAAGCATCTTTGGAAAGTTTTGTATTTTTGAAAGAAACTATTGTATTGGTAAAAAAGAGTTTCACACGTAAGCCAGCTTTTGACAACTCAGCCAGTTACGTGGACAAAGGAGAACGCAACAACTGGATGTGATTCTTTGAAGAGGCAATGAAAAAAGAGGCAGGATTCAATAAACTCTCGAGCTTATCAGCCACAGGAAACTCAACTTGATCAAAACAGAGAAGAGGCACGGTCAGAATGAATCTAGCCAAAGCTACGGGCAGATTCAAGAACCCACAATTGATTAGTCAAACATTATGTAATCATACCCCAATTACCGTTATACTTTGTAACGCTTCATTAATGTCATAATTAATCATTAATGAGAAACCATAGAAAGATTTGTACGTTATATCAAGGCTTTTATAAGGAAGGGGAATACATCTTGTAAATACATCTGATTCTCGAATACAATCTACTTTGCTTTTCTATATTTCTGCAATATTGTCTATTATTCATTTTTCTCTATTTCCTTGATTATCAGTAACCCGTGTTCATCCTAAAAATAGCTTTAGACAAAGGATCTAATTCTTTGGTTAAACAAATTTGTTCTGTTACCGCGAATCTGATAATCTTTGTTTACTTTTCAAGTGATATCCTCTGAACTATGTCGAACTCTAACGACAACAACAAACAAAGGAATGGAACCCCAGTTCCATCGCCTTCAGGAACCCCACGTGGTTCAAGGGAACAATCCCCAGAAAGATCCAATAACAACAATGGTGACAATCATCAAACTGTGGAACAAGATCGTGTAAAGCAAATGATTGCAGAGTATGTGAGCCAAGCTTTGCAAGAGGATTACCGACAACATTACCTACACCACCGACGCCACCCCCCAATAATACCATTACGATGGAAAATCCTCAATCTGGGCTGGCAAACTCAGGAAGAGGAGATACTCCTAATGAATCTCTCGAAACGAGCCAGGTATATCTAATAACTCAGAATTACAAAATTTACTGCTAACCATGCAGAAACAGATGAAGGATCAGAACGATCGCATCGAATAAATTCTTGGAGTACCACCTATCATCAAAGGCATTCATGTTGATAGGTATTCTCAACAACCTTGGAAGCCAAGTGCGGCGTCCTTGCCTATACCCAAGAAGTTTAAAATGCCTGACGTTCCCAAATATGATGGAATAACTGACCCACTTGATCATGTGACTGCTTTCACTACTGGAGTAAAAGGCAACGACTTAACAAAACAAGAGATTGAATTAGTCCTTGTCAAAAAATTTGGGGAAACACTTACTAAAGGGGCCCTAACCTGGTATTTTCTTCTCCCTAAAAATTCGATTGACTATTTTGCTGAGCTTGCAGATTCGTTTATAAAAGCACACTCTGGTGCACAAAAAGTTGAGAAAAGAATGGAGGACATATTCAAAATAAAACTAAAAGACATGGAACTACTCCGTGAGTTTGTAGACAGGTTTCAACGAGAAAGAATGTAGTTACCCAGGGTTCCTAATAATTGGGCAGCCATGGCATTTGCAAGCAACCTAAATGATAAAAGCTCAGAAGCCACGAGACAACTTAAGAAAAGTCTAAGAGAATTCCCTGCTACAACATGGAATGATGTATATAACAGGTATAGTGCTAAACTCAGAATAGAAGAAGATATCATTGCTCGTTCGAGAGATGAAGATAATTCCAGATCTAGACGTCCTGAATCAGATAAAAGATCAGGTAAAAATAGGTACGATTCTTACTTAGGACCCCCGGGACGCGATATTCATCCCATGTTTAAAAACACTAGGTCGGACTATAGACCACAAGGAAGAGACGTAGTCTCATCCTCGTCTAGATCCAGAAAAGATCGAGATGAACGACCTAGAGGTAATACTCAAATTGGGGATCATACCTTTAATGTAAGTACTACTGAACTTGTCTTAATATTAAGGAATATGGGAGACAAGTTTAAGTGGCCCAAAGAGATGCGGTCAAATCCAAATAGAAGGAACCCTGATCACTGGTGTGAATTCTATAACGATCATGGGTACAAAACTGCGGATTGCAGATTTTTACAAGGTGAAGTAGAAAATTTATTGAAACAGGGCTGTTTGAAGGAATTTTTTAGTGATAAAGGTACACAGGCATATATGAAGAACATGCAGGAGCCCCCAAAGACTCCTTCTCCAAAATGAACCGTCAACGTGATACACGGAGGTGAAGAAGTAAACGAAATGGTCTGCAAAACAACCACAAAGTTCACAATTACACATGGATAATGGGCTCGTGACAATATGGAAGAGGACGATATAACCTTTGATGATGCAGATATCAACGGATTAATGCTTCCTCACAGTGATGCTCTGGTAATATCTTTAATTATTCATGACACTAAATTAAAAAGAGTGTTGATTGATCCAGGCAGTCCAGTCAATATCATTTTGCTAAAAGTCGTGGAAGAAATGCTACTGGGGAATCAAGTAATCCTAAGGGCACGAGCCATATCAAGGTTTGATAACTATATGATTATAACAAAAGAAGGACTTGAGCTTAGCAATTATGGTGAAGGGGTGATCAAAAGTACCAGGTTCCAAGTCATCGATACTGACATGGCTTATGACGTGATAGTGGGAAGGCCATGGATCCATGACATGAAAGAAATACCCTCCACGTTTCATCAAGTAATTAAATTCCCTTCTGAATGAGGGATTCAGCAAATTAGAGGCGATCAGCAGACTGCAAGAAATATGAACTCTGTGGTACACTACAACAAGAAAATAGAGGTGGAATAATTACAAGATAAGGGAATCTCCCAAGCGGGTAACACCGCCCAAACAGATATGGAAGAAATTACTACCCACATAGGTATGGAAAGTAATATTGGTGAAACAGGTACGAAAGAAAATACTTATGAGAAGCTAAATCAAGTTACCGTGGAAGATGCATTAGCCAACACAGATGCAGATTCCAGATCGAACGTCATTCATGAACCGGAGGAAGATGAGCACATCAAAACAACTACGGGGTAGCTCGAAGTTATTCCATTGTATGAACAAAAGCCTGAACAGAAACTGTATATAGGCACGAGGATGGGCCCCGATCGAAGAGGTAAGTTAATTGATTATTTAAAGGCTAACGCAGACTGCTTTGCGTGGTCCCACACAGATATGAAGGGCATCCCACCAAAAGTGATGACTCATAAAATAAATGAAGATCTATCCTTCGTATCTGTTAAGCAGAAGAAAGAAAGCAAGGACCATCCAAAAACCAAGTGATCGATGAAGAGGTACAGAAAATCTTGAAGATTGGTTCGATACGAGAGGTAACGTACCATAACTGGCTAGCAAACACCGTGATAGTACCTAAAAATAATGGCAAATGGACAGTATGCGTAGATTATACTGATTTAAATAAAGCATGCCCCAAAGAATCATTCTCATTGCCACATATAGATCAAATGATTGATGCCACAACAGGTCATGAATTATTAAGCTTTTTATATTCATATTCTGGTTATAATCAGATTAAAATGGATCCTTTAGACGAGGAAAAAATTTCCTTCATTACAAACATGGGGACTTACTGTTATAAAGTTATGACTTTTGGCATGAAAAATGTTGGATCCACCTATCAAAGGTTAGTGACTAAAATGTTCCAAGAACATCTTGGAAAGACGATGGAAGTCTATATTGATGATATGTTGGTAAAATCAACACAAGCACAAGACCATTTCCAACATTTCTCTACTGCTTATAATATTTTACGCAGGTATAATATGAAGCTAAATCCAGAGAAATGCGCTTTTGGAGTACAATCATGTAATTTTTTGGGTTTCCTTGTATCGAACATCGGAATAGAGGTAAATACCGCTCAAATTAAAGCTATAGAGGATATACCTGATATTTTAACAAATAAAAAGGAAGTTCAAAGGCTAACAAGGAGAATAGCAGCTTTGAGAAGGTTTATTTCTAAGTCTTCCGAAAAAAGTTTAAATTCTTCTCAGTTCTCAAAAAGAAGAATCAGTTCGAGTGGATTGAAGAATGTCAGCAACCTCTCAAATATCTGAAGATTTATCTATCGAAACCACCATTGCTTTCAAAGCCAAAAGAAGGGGAAATATTTTACATCTACCTGGCTGTCTCAGAAATTGCTATAAGTGCAGTAGTGGTAAGAGAAGAAAAAGGTAAACAATCACCTATCTATTATGTAAGTAAAACTTTGCTAGATGTTGAGACTAGATATCCACATCTGGAAAATTTAGCCTTAGCTTTAATAATGGCATCTAGAAAATTACGACCATATTTTCAATGCCACCCAATCATCGTTGTGACTTCATATCCTTTAAGAAATATTCTGCATAAACAGGAATTGTCAGGAACATTAGACAAGTGGGCCATAGAATTAAGTGAGCATGAAATAATATATCAGCCTAGGACTGCAATTAAGGCTCAAATACTAGCTAATTTTGTTGTTGACTTTAGTAATGACATTGTTCCTGAAGTAGAGAAAGAGTTACAACTTTTTAACGGTGCTAATCCGGGCCTATGGACCCTATTCACTAATGGTTCCTTAAAAATAAAAGGTGCCGGCTTAGGTATAGTCTTAATATCACCCACGGGTGAAAAGACACATAAAGCTATCAAGTGTTATCCTATAACTAACAATGAAGCAGAGTACGAAGCTGTTATTGCTGGGCTTGAACTCGCATAAGAGCTTTCAATCGAGCAAATTGTGATTGACAGCGGCTCCCAACTAGTAGTAAATCAGATACAGGGGACTTACATCGCTCGAGAAACTCGAATGCAACAGTATCTTGAAAAAGCACGAGAGCTTGTGAGACAATTCAAAACGTGGAAGGTAATGCAAATACCTAGAGAGGAAAACGCAGGAGCAGATGCATTAGCTAACCTCGCAGCAGTCACGGAAGTAACAAACAAAGACAATGCAATTGTCGTCCAACTATTTCATCCAATAATTGACCAGGACAGGAATGATGTAACTTTCAACAACTTAAACTGGGACTGGAGAAACGAAATTCTTAATTTTTTGCAGAATGGCACCGTACATGAAGATAGGAAAGCAGCTCAAGAACTTTGCCGCAAAGCTACACGGTACTGCCTTATTCGCAACACACTTTATCTCAAGATGTTCGTATGAACCCTAGCTAAATGCCTCGGACCTAACCAAACGGAATTTATGATGAAAGAAGTCCACGAAGAACACTGTGGAAATCACTCAGGGGCGAGATCCTTAGTGAAAAAACCCTAATTACAGCTGGATACTATTGGCCTAAGATGGAAGAAGAAGCTGAAAACTTCGTATCCAAATGTGACAGGTGCCAAAGGTTTGCCAACAACATTCATCGACCAACGGAATTAGTCATCCAATAATATCCCCATGGCCTTTCATGAAATGGGGTATGGACATAGTGGGACCTCTTCCCATAGCTAAAGGACAGGTACGATTTTTGCTAATGCTAACTGACTATTTTACAAAATGGGTAGAGGAAGAAGCATTCAAACACGTGTGGGAAAAGGAAGTTAAAAGTTTCTTATGGCAGAACATAATATTCCTCTTTGGAATACCAAAGGAGATCGTGTGCGATAATGGCCCACAATTCATAATCTCGCAAATCATAGAATTCTTTGAAAGCTGGAAAATCAAATGGATCACTTCAAC
Source organism: Nicotiana paniculata (assembly GCA_005239505.1). NCBI lineage: Eukaryota > Viridiplantae > Streptophyta > Magnoliopsida > Solanales > Solanaceae > Nicotiana > Nicotiana paniculata. Next base: position 17,414 of record ML349547.1, on the reverse strand, counting down.
ACCATACCACCCCGTGGCTAATGGTCAGGATGAGTCAACAAATAAGGTCATCATCAACAACCTAAAGAAGCGGATGGACAAAGCCAAAGGAAACTGGCCTGATGAGTTACCAGCGGTATTATGGGCATACAGAACAACTTCAAAAATAGCCACGGGAGAAGCCCCGCTCGCACTTGTTTATGGCTCAGAAGCCTTAATACCTGTGGATATTGGCAAACCAAGCATAAGGTTCTCAACAGCCATGGAAGGAGAAAACAACGACGAATTGAGGTCCAATCTGGACCTGCTCGAACCACGGAGAGAAGCAGCACTGATACGGATGTCAGCTAAAAAAAAATCATAGAGCGTTATTACAACCATAAAGCTCATGTCAGGTACTTCAAGATTGGGGACTTCATCCTCAAAAAAGTTTTTCAATAAATGAAAAAAGCAGGCGCAGGAAAGCTAAATCCAAACTAGGAATGACCTTACAAAATCCGAGGCATAGCTGAGAAAGGCGCCTATGAGTTGGAAACTATGGATGATAGAGTTCTACCAACAAGATGGAACACCATCTACCTAAAGAAGTATTACTTAAAAGGAAAGAATACCCACCGTCAGGTATCACACGTTCGATTTTATTTTGAACATTTAAAAATTTTACTAACTTTTTTAGATGATAGGCATAAAGCTAACCCATCACCAGATGATGATATTAGACCTGCAAAGACGCGAGAAAATAACAGAATTCCCGGTCTAGGGTTACACTTTCTGATGGACATTTTAAAGGGTTAAGCAGTCATCATCTAAAAAACTATATACCTTCGAGTCCGGAATGTTTTTCCTTTTCAGGAAAAGGACCTCAAGGAAGGAACAATCAAGTGCTCAAGATCTCACTCTTCAAAGATCAAACACTTGGGGGACTATACAGTATGTAAGGCTAAGACGAACCAAAGAAGACTATCATAAAGTAAAAAGCTCGAGCTTGAAGACCCATCTACCCAACGAGACAAGTGATACGAGCAGAATCGAAAGAGATCAAAAGAGTCATCCAAATACAAAGCCTAATGCAAAAAGCCAAAACCTTTGGACATATTCAGGTTGAAAGGTAAAATATTAGTCACGAGAAAGAAATGTACATCTTCATACTTATTCGAAGCGCTTGTAACAAAAACAGTTAGGGGTAAAAGATCATCATCAGTGTACTCATTCAAAAATTGTTATCGAATAAAATAGTTATGGATGAAAGATCTAAATTCTTGTATTTGTTCAGAAAACTATTATCAAATAAAAACAATTAAAAATAAGAAAACATTTCCCTTGTACTTATTAGAAAACTGTTTCCAACGAAAACAGTTGCGGGTAAAAACCCCAATCTTTATAAAAACTGTTACACTAGTAAAAAATAGTTGTTCCTTGTATTGATATCGAAAAACTATTACCTATGAAAAACACTTACAAAATACAAGAGTATATCAAATCTGCTAAACAAAAATAGTTGCAACATGAGTTTTAGACGATAATCAAACACATGTAAAATGTCATGGAAGTCCAAACAAAAACCTTTCTTTGGAAACATTCTTAAACATGTGTATAATTCCTATCACTCTATTGCATTATCATGAAGTTGAGACGTCTTCTTCATGTAAATTATAAAGGACCTCTTCCATAAATTATGCCTACTAAAAGGCACACATTTAATATGACACCGTTCCTATTACAAAAAGGTACGAGTAATCTAAAGCATTTTGCATGCAAAACTCAGAGGTAAAACTAAAACCTCGAAAAATGAAGCATGCAAAAGACTTAAAGAGTGAAACAGAAACTCAACAAAAGTCATATTAGCAATAATATATTAAAACGACTAAGCAAAAAACTAAGTATTAATTTATACTAAGCCGTATGAAAATTTTATACATACATTAATGTGCCCCTAAGTTGTCATTTGGGGACTTTAAAGAAATCATAATTTACCCCTGATGGGACTGGGAGTAATTGTTTAACCAAACAATTAGACACTTTAACTAAAACTTATTTTTAAGATGAATACGGATTACTGATAATCAAGGTAATGGAGAAAAATGAATAGTAGACAATATTGCAGAAATATAGAAAATCGAAGTTGATTGTATTCGAGAATCAGATGCCTTTACAAGCTGTATTCCCTTCCCTTATATAGGAGATTCTTACAACGTATGAATCTTGCTATGGTTACTCATTCATGACTAATTATGACATTAATGAGGTGTTACAAAGGATAACGGTAATTGGGTTTCAATTACATAACGTTCGAGTAATCAATTGTGGGTCCTTAAATCTACCGTAGCTTTGTCTAGATTCATTCTGACCATGCTTGTCTCCCATTTTGATCAAGTTGAGTTTCCCGTGGCTGATAAGTTCGTGGTTTTACTGAACCGTGCCTCTTTGTAGCGTATCTCTTCAAAGAGTCACGTCCAGCTGTCGTGTTTCCCTGTGGCCACGTAACTGGTTGCGTTGTCAAAAGCTGGATTACGTGTGAAACTCTTTTTTATTAATACAGATAGTCCCCCACTTACCATATATTTAACGATTAATATTTGGTAAGTGGATATTCATCTATGGCGGGAATATTTTGCCGCCGCTTTTCAATGAATCATTGTATCCTTCTTTGCACCATAGGCGTTGTTTGTCACTTCCATTTAATGCTCATACCACGTGTCCTTTTCGGATTGGTTCTGCATTTACTCAGCACCTTTTAAGGCTTTTTGCGGTTGTGCCAGTCCCGAAGTGACATCTTTAATTATGACTTTTCATTATTATTTTCCTTTTTCTTCATGTTTGACGGTTGTCTTCAAGTATAAATACATGTTTTCTTTTCTTTGCTTCCACGAAACACTTTTCTAACTTTGTCTTTTGTAAAGAACTTTCTTCTTTGCCTTTGTAAACATATCTTCTTCAATCAACCTCAAAGAGTAAATAGATATTGAATGTTTAGCGCCATCTTCTACTCCGACTAGGATTCGGAGGGGTGGTAGACTTAGAAGTCTAGGATCCACTCCTTCAAGGGGCTCTTCTTCTTCTCACATAGTTCCTTCTCCTTACACTAGATCTCGAATTTCTCCGAGATTTAGGGTTTGTTGGTCTTTGTCTAGAGGTAGAGGCAAACGCCTTCGTGAACCTGGAGTCAATGAAATTGTCCCTGCTGAGTTCGTTTTTGCAAGGGATAGTCAAGTTCTTGTTGATAAATCTTCTTATCTTGATAGTGTCGAAAGATATCCAACCCTTATAACTAAGGGTCAGATTTCTCTTGTTCGTAGGGAGTGCTTTTGGAAGTCTGGCTTTCTTGTCTATATTACGAATAGTAATCAAATAATAATGTCTTACAAGACGGGATATTATTTTGTTTATAGGTATCCTTTCACTTTAGGGTTTAGACCCCCCATTGACCCAGTTATAATTGAGTTTTGCCGTTTTTTCAATATCAGCTTAGGACAAGTTGACCCGCTTGTGTGGCGAGTTGTTGCATGTCTTAGGAGTTTGTCTTCTTTAGCCTCGGTTCTCTTACCTTCAACCATCTTATTCACCTCTACTCTCCTACCTTATTTTGTGAATTGGTTTTTACTCTAATTGCTAGAAGCAAAAGAGTGCTGGTAACCCTTGGAGACAATAAGGATAGGGGCTGGTACCTCTGGTATGTTGTTGTACCCACTTTTGGCTTAGTGGGTGAAGAAAATCTTCCCTTCCCTGAGAAGTGAATCACACACGTGAGTATGCTTTAGCTCACATTTACTTTTTATTTTTTTGACTTGACATGTTTTATTAACACTGTATCTATTTTTTTTCTTCTCTCAGCAATCATGAATACTATTGAGAATGTCTCCGATATTCGTGATTGGGTAGAAAAATTGTTATATGTTGCTCCTTCAGAAGAAAGATCTTGGAAGTACCTCGCTGGGAGGTATGGTTGGCAAGTAAAGACCAATGGTAAGTGAAGCTCTTATTCTTTCTTCTTTCCTTACTCGAGTCTCTTTTATTGTCGTTTAACTTTTTTTTTTCCTTTTTATAGGGTTCTCTGCTCATGGGGTGTCTGCTTCATCTATCCCGAAGATGTCCTTGGCTCAAGCCCAGGAAATTATTTTTGGTTCATCTTCCCCGAAGAGGAAGATTAGTGAGTCTCGTTCTGTAGAATAAGAAGATGGTGCTTTAGTGCACAGGCCACGAAGAAGGCGAACGATTTTAGATGATGAGCTTACAGCCTTAACCTTATCTTCCGTGTCTGTGATTGAGGCCCCTTGTCCTTGATGATGTTTCACATTCCCCTATTCATGAAGGTGTTGATCTTGCTCCTGACGACGTCCCTTTGGCTGTTGTCTTTCCTGCTTCTCTGAAAGAAGTTGTTTCATCTGTTCCTTTGGCTATCTCAACTTCTGCTGTTGCTTTGCTTATAACTTCTTCAACCCTTCAACTTTCCGTGCCTGCTTCTTTTCCCATGGCTTCTCCAGCTCCTCAACCTTCCGTGCATGTTGCTATTCTATCTCTACCTGCTCCCATGCCTTGTGTTAGGGAAGTATGGTTTTCCAACAGAGAGATGCGGCAGGTGGTAATAGATGTTCCAGCTGAGGGGAATCTTTTCAAGAAAATGGGTGAGACCGCTCAAGCCTTTGATAGGTCCCTTTGAGAAAGAAAAGCTATCCAACCACGGTTCTCTTACATGGGCCAATGAGGTCGTGCATACTTCTTTGAAGGTACTATGCAAGTTATCCTCTTTCACTCTCGTATATGAAATTTACCATATCTGACTGGTTTATTTCTTGTAGATTAACCTTATAGGCATGGAGCTTATGAAGATGATTTCAAATACGGACCAAGAGACAAGAGAGTTGCAGGACGATGTTCATAATTGGAGAGCACAGTATGATAGCTTAAGGATTGACATGGATGCTTTAGAAGAGGAAATGAGTACATTGAAGCGGCAGATGAGACTCATGGCAACATAACTGGCAGTGGAGATGGCTTCTTGCAGTTAGGCTGATAAAGATAAGAGTGTTCTAGAGTCTTCGTTCGAGGAGCAGCTGTCCCGTGCCTTAGAGGATATTAGAGACTTGAAGAACTTGTTGGGGCAGAAGGAGGAATACTCAGGTGAGCTCGTGCAATCACTCACTCGTACTCAAGAAGACCTTCGTAGGGCGTTAGACAAAGCTCAAACTTTAGAGGAGTTGATTGTTCCATTAAGGGCCGCCCATGAATCTGCGGAAGCGGAGAAATACGGATTGAGATCTGAGCTTCAAGTATGGGCAAAGGATTATGATGATTTGGAAGAGGTGGTTGCTGTCGATGTGAGACGGGCATATATGAATTCTCGCCTTGACACATTTATGGAAATGAATCAAGAGGGTTTTGACCTTAGTGTTGAAATATCCAAAACTAAGGAAGCCATGGAGAAGGCTCAACAAGGTGATAACCTCTCTTCACCTGATGGTGAGATTCCAACCGCTCATGCCTCTTCATCTCCAGTTGCTTCCGCTCCTTCTTCCACTGAAGTCAACCCCTCTCTTGAAAAGATTTAGTTGGTTTATCCCTTTTTCTTCTTTTTCTTTGTATCAATTGGTGGTTACCCCCAGTCCCATCGGGGGTAAATTTGGATTTTCTTAAGTCCCCAAATGACAACTTAGGGGCACCACAATGTATATAAAAATTTTATACGGCTAAGTATAAGTTAATACTTAATATTATCCATTTTAATATATAAATGGTAGTTCGACTTTTGTTGAGTTTCTGTTTTACTCTTTAAGTATTTTGCATGCTTCATTTTTCGAGGTTTTAGTTTTACCTTCGAGTTTTGCATGTGGAATGCTTTAGATTACTCGTACCTTTTTTGTAATAGGCACGATGTCATATTAAATGTGTGCATTTTTGTAATAGGCATAGTTTATGGAAGAGGGCCATTTATAATTGACATGACGAATATGTCTCAACTTCATGATAATGCAATAGAGTGATAGGAATTTTACACATGTTTAAGAATGTTTCCAAGGAAAGTTTTTTGTTTGAACATCCATGACATTTTACATGTGTTTGGTTATCGTCTAAAACTCATGTTTGCAACTATTTTTGTTTAACAGTTTAAAACTCATGTTTAGTAATAGTTTTTTGATATTAATACAAGGAAACGACTGTTTTTTACTAGTAATAATTTTTATAAAGATTGGGGTTTTTACCCATAACTGTTTTGGAAAAAGTTGTCTAATAAGTACGAGGGAAATGTTTTCTTATTCGTAACTATTTTTATTTGATAAAAATTTCTTGAACAAATGCAAGGATTTAGATATTTCATCCATAACTATTTTATTCGAGAACAGTTTTTTTGAATGAATACATTTACGATGATCTTTTATCCCTAACTATTTTTGTTACAACAGTTTTGAATAAGTATAAAGATGTACATTTATTTCTCGTGACTAGAATTTTGCCTTTCAACCTGAATATGTTCGAAGGTTTTTGATTTTTGCATTAGGCTTTGTATTTGGATGGCTCTTTTGATTTCTTTCGATTCTGCTTGTGTCACTTGTCTCATTGGGTAGATGGGTCTTTAGGCTCAAGCCTTTGACTTTCTGATAGTCTTCTTCGCTTCGTCTTAGCCTTCCATACTGTATAGTACCTAAAGTGTTTGAGCTTTGAAGAATGAAATGTCGAGCACTTGATTATTTCTTCCTTGTGGTCCTTTTCTTAAAAAGGAAAAACATTCCGGACTCGAAGGTATATATTTTTTTAGATGATGACTGCTTAACCCTTTTAAAACGTCCATGAGAATGTGTAACTCTAGACCGGGAATTGTGTTATTTCCTCGCGTCTTTGCATGTCTAATATCATCATCTGGTGATGGGTTAGCTTTGTGCCTATCATTTAAAAAGGTTAGTAAAATTTTTAAATGTTCAAAATAAAATCGAACGTGTGATACCTGACGGGGTATTCTTTTTCTTTTATAAGTAATACTTCTTTAGATGGATGGCGTTCCAGCTTGTTGGTAGAACTCTGTCGTCCATAGCTTCCAACTCATTGGCGCCTTTCCCAACTATGCCTCGGATTGTGTAAGCTCCTTCCCAGTTTGGATTTAGCTTTCCTGCACCTGCTTCTTTTGTTGATTTAAAGACTTTTTTTGAGGACGAAGTCCCCAATCTTAAAGTATTTGAGATGAGCTTTACGTTTGTAATAACGCTCTATGATTTTTTTTTGAGCTGCCATCCGTATCAATGCTGCTTCTCTCCATGGTTCGAGCTGGTCCAGGTTGGTCCTTAATTCTTCGTCGTTTTCCCCTTCCATGGAAGTTGAGAACCTTAAGGCTTCTGAGCCATAAACAAGTGCGAACGGAGTTTCTCCCGTTGCTATTTTTGTAGTTGTTCTGTATGCCCATAGTACCGCTAGTAACTCATCAGGACAATTTCCTTTGGTTTTATCCAGCCGCTTCTTTAGATTGTTGATGATGACCTTATTCGTTGACTCAGCTTGACCATTAGCCATGGGGTGGTACAACGTTGAAGTGATCCACTTGATTTTCCAACTTTCGAAGAATTCTGTGATTTGCGAGCCTATGAATTTTGGGCCATTATCACACACGATTTCCTTTGGTATTCCAAAGCGGCATCTTATGTTTCGCCATAAGAAGCTTTTAACTTCCTTTTCTCGCACTTGTTTGAAATCTTCTTCCTCTACCCATTTTGTAAAATAGTCGGTTAGCACGAGTAAAAATCGTACCTTTCCTTTAGCGGTGGGAAGAGGTCCACTATGTCCATCCCTCATTCCAGGAAAGGACATGGGCATATTATTGGATGTAATAATTCCGCTGGTCGATGCATGTTATTGGCAAACCTTTGGTATCTATCACATTTGGATACAAAATTCTCGTCTTTTTCTTCCATTTTAGGCTAATAATATCCAGCTCTGGTTAGTGTTTTCACTAAGGATCTCGCCCCTGAGTGATTTCCACAGTGTCCTTCGTGGATCTCTTTCATTACAAATTCTGTTTGGTTAGGTCCGAGGCATTTAGCTAGGGGTCCTCAGAACATCTTGCGATAAAGTGAGTTGCGAATAAGGCAGTACTGAGCAGCTTTGCGAAAAAGTGCTTGAGCTACTTTCCTGTCTTCCGGTACGGTTCCATTCTGCAAAAAAATAAGAATTTCGTTTCTCCAAGACCAGGTTAGGTTGTTGGAAGTTACCTCATTCCTCTCCTAGTCTATTATTGAATGAAATAGTTGAACGACAATTGTATTGTCTTTGTTCGTTACTTCCGTGACTGCTGCGAGGTAAGCTAGTGCATCTGCTTCTGCATTTTCCTCTCTAGGTATTTGCATTACCTTCTATGTTTTGAATTGTCTCACGAGCTCTTGTGCTTTTTCCAGATATTGTTGCATTCTAGTCTCTCGGGAGATGTAAGTCCCCTGTATCAGATTTACTACCAGTTGAGAGTCGTTGTTGATCACAATTTGCTCGATTGAGAGCTCCCGTGTGAGTTAAAGCCCTGCAATAACAGCTTCGTACTCTGCTTCATTGTTAGTGATTGGATAACACCTTATAACTTGCCGTGTCTTTTCACCCGTGGGTGATATCAAGACTATGCCTGAGCCGACACCTTTTATATTTGAAGAACCATCGGTGAACAAGGTCCATAGGCCTGGATTAACACCATTAAAAATTTGTAACTCTTTTTCTACTTAAGATACAATGCTATTACTAAACTCAGCAACAATATCAGCTAGTATTTGGGACTTAATTGTACTCCTAGGCTGATAGATTATCTCATGCTCACTTAATTCTATGGCCCACTTGGCTAATCTTCCTGACAGTTCTTGTTTATACAGAATATTTCTTAAAGGATATGAGGTCACAACAATGATTGGGTGGCATTGAAAATAGGGTCGTAATTTTCTAGATGCCATTATTAAAGCTAAGGCTAACTTTTCAAGATGTGGTTATCTAGTCTCAGCATCTAGCAAAGTTTTACTTACATAATAGACAGGTGATTATATATATTTTTCTTCTCTTACCAATACTGCACTTACAGCAACTCCTGAGACAGCCAGGTAGATGTACAATATTTCCCCTTCTTTTGGCTTTGAAAGTAGTGGTGGTTTCGACAGATAAATCTTTAGGTTCTTGAGGGCTTCCTGACATTCTTCAGTCCATTCGAACTGATTATGATTTTTGAGAACTGAGAAGAATTTAAAGCCTTATTCGGAGGATTTAGAAATAAACCTACTGATCACGCTCAACTATATCTTACAAAAAGACTAAATGGGTGTTGCAAATATAATTAGGGGTATTAAGCCCGGAGTCGATCCCACAGGGAGTTAACGTATCAACCAACCTGTCAGAATACTAAGCTTTCACTTGGTGTTGTTTAAACTATTACAACTGAATGAAAATATTAAGACTAAAGATTAACTACAATAAGGTGTAAACAATTGCAATAAAGGTCTAAGGTTATGGTTTCCCCGTCGTTGAACTTCCTTCTCGGATACTTCATATAGTTTGATTACTTGTCTCTATCAATCATGAACACTTTATATACCATAAATCTCCCTCAAGTAATTATGATAATTTACTAGACGCACTCTCTCAGGTTACGCAAGCTAGATTGCATTACAGTTCACTTTAGATTGCACCCGAAGTATCGTTATTTCTAATCCAACTTCTAAAACCTCGGTTATGACTTTCATCTATACTCTGGGAGTGTTGTTGTTCAACCAACTACTTAAATATGCACTCTCTCTCAAGTAGATACATAATAAATAGGAACAACTAATTGAGGGCCTTTAATCAACTATAACTAGAACGTAGTTGAGCAAATATAGATTAATCAACCAACCAAAGCTATATTAATATCACAATAAGTTCATCCCCAACAGTTTCCACCAAAACCCTAGATTAAAGAAATTATCTACTCATGCTCATAAGGATCAAACCCAAAATAACTTGCATAATTAAACTACAAAGTAATGAATAAAAGCTGTAAAAATCAATGTTTTGCTTCTCTGAGTAGTATTCCACAGGCGTCTCTTGTCTCTAATGGCATCTCCCTTCCAAGTTGTATTTTTGGGTCTATTTATATGTTTGGGATAAACCCTAAACGTGTAGGAGACTTCTATTCAAACCGGGAAACACTTAAAATCTTCAAAACTCGGATTGGACCAGACCAGGGACCTGGCTTTATAGTCCAAACGCCTTGATAAAGCCAGGCCAGGCCTGGCGTTATGGCTCTAAGGCCTGGATAACGCCTGGTCCTACCAAGCTTTATATCCCAAACGCCCAGCTATAGCCTGTTATGACCAGGCTTTACAGCCCAAACGCCCGGCTATAGCCCGGTGCACTTCTCTTCTCCTCTTGTGTGTATTTTCAACGTTTATGCATCCATTTAGCTCGGCTTCCATCTCCAATTCACCTACATATGAAATAGAGTCCATTATGCACATACAAAGTGTATTTTTATCATTAACGCACATAAAACGTAAGGCACATAACGTGTTAAACCATGAATTCTTACCACACATCAACACCCCACACTTAAACTTTTGCTCGTCCTCGAGCAATCAAACTACACTCATGTACACAACTTATTAAGAAAATCCCTTAACATGTTATTCCAAGAATTTTTAAAACAGTTCAAGCATAGAGCTGTGACATCCTCGCTTCAATAGTCGACTCACATATACCATGCTTTATTCACAATCCACTCACTACTCTAACTTAGAGGTCAACAACATTACCTTTCCTTTGTGAATCATGTGCCCTCACCAAATCAAAGAGCTAGTTCCACATACAATAAAATTTAAGAACACTTAGGAACTCAAGGTAGATAGAATCACTCACTCTCAGAAATAATATTCATATGCCATAAAAGATGCACCATAGGCTTGCCTNCGGGTAGGATACATTTAGATATAAGAGTGACTACACCTCCCTAAGCACTTTAATACATATACTTTAGCGCTCAACCTCAAACTTATATTAAGCCAAACTCCACCTTCACATCAATGTTATTACCCCACACTTCTTTAAGCACAATTACATCAAGAGTCACCATTTGTCAAGGAATATGTATATATATATTTTTATTTTCACAACAATACAACTATTTTTCCTTTTTCTCTTTTTTTTTCTAAGTGACTCTTACTTTTTCAATACAATGCACCTTTCTCCTTATTTCAATTGTTCCCCTCAAAAACCAACCTACCACCCCACACTTTAACTTTTCCATATTTCATCACATTTCCAGTGCTTACGAGAGGTGACAAGGTTTAAGTATAGGATCGATTCAAACAAAGGGGTATGACTTTGAATCTGGTTGCCAAAGAAACCGGATTATAGGCTCAACGGGGTTAACTACGATACATAACAATTAGGTGGGTAAAATATACATAGCTGGCTCAACAAATAAATGCTTATATCACTTCCAAGACTGAACAAAACTACTATTTTGCTTTGCACACACACGGGGCAAGTTCTAGACATCAACTGCAATGCACAGAATAACATACAAATCTCTCACACACATGGCACATAACTCTCGCAGGATTGGATCTATCACGACACTCCAGTCAAAGAAGTTAAGCAAATTTAAGAATCCACGATTTACGGTATTTATCCTAGAGTCAAAAAAAATTGAGCATAAGCGTCACAACCAAAGTATTGACTATTCTAAAGGCATCACAAAGTTCTGAGATATTGCTGCGATTAAGCCCTCAACCATGTGGTTACTACTCCTAAAAATTAAAAACTACCTACACCCGGTGGGGCCACCTCAATCACTTCACAGTCATGCATATGAATCACACTGTCACACAGCGTTCGAGGGATCGAAACTCACATGCCGACCTAGCCTCGATAAGGTGTCCGATCTCGAGGGGCTCTATAATTGCAAGTACGGGTTCCGAAGAGCTAAAATCAAAGCTTGAAAGTCAACTTTTGCATAAGCATTGCAGGGCAAAGTTTGGGAGATATGAAATAAAGAGATATTTTATTTTAAAAATGTAGGGTATTTTTACAAAAATTCCCCTCGAGGGTCCCATGTAAAAAATAAGTGAAAAAGCAAAACAGTAGGTAAATCTACTCTTCGCCTTCGCTGCTGCCCGAGCCTCTCTAAGAGCTGTCATCTGATGTAGTCGACATTGCCGATTCTTCCTACAGGGCCCTGGCTTCTTCAATCTCAGTAGAGAGATCGAAACATTTAGCGTTCGCTTCCTCGAAGGCTTGCCTCCTTGCTTGTAAGCAAGCATGGGCGACTGCCCGAGCCAGTTTTTGCTCGGCCTTCTCGGATATCTCCCTGGACCAATCGTTTCCGACAACAACATCTTTTTTGTATGATGAGACAAACTCTTCGGCCTCAGACTTGGCCGCAGATAATGCAGTAGCCTCCTCCTAGTCACCTCGAAGAAGGTATTGAATCAAGGACAACTTCTCCCGAAGTGTGTCCCTCTCCAAAGCCACGTCATCATTCAGCCGCGCCATTTCAAGGATTTCAGCGTCCTTGGCCGCAACATCCCCTGAGAGTTGCCCCAATAGGGCATCCTTCTGCCTAATCTGAAAGATGCAGAAGGTGAGCTAATTAGCACAAAGTATGGCAGTAAAAGATAAAAATTATGCGTACCCAATACCTGCTCGACGAAGTCAGCCCTCTCTTTGAGAGCTCTCTCCGAGCTTTCCTGGAGGATGATCATCTCCTCCACTTTTCGGGCACACAGAGCCTCCAGATCAGCCGACTCTGATATAAGCTTCTCAAGCTACTCTCCACGATGAGTCAACTCATCTTGCATCTTGGAGAAGTCTTGGTCATACAACTTCTTGACATATAACACACAGGAAGAAAATTAGAAAGTAAGAGTAGAAAGTCGAAGAACAACATATTATTTTGAGAATGTCACCTGCTTTTGGAGCATCTTGGCCTCCTCGAGGGCAAAGGGGGTATCGTCATTGGTCTCCTCCTCTACACCTTCAAAACATTCTCTAAATGCAGCATCCTCTCCACGAAAGGTCCCCAAACTAGGGGCATTCCCGTCTTGGGAATCTCGTATCTCTCCTGCAGAAAACGACAGGCCAGATTGAAATCCACCGGCAACATCAGCCTCCATCGAGGCTTCCTCTTGCCCCCAAAAAATTTCGGAAGCAGACCCCACAAACTCACCGACGCGAAATATGCCATATCTACGAGCGGCTTGGGGACTGCACCCAAACCCTCCTCGAGGGCCTCCTCAGCACAAAGCGGGTCCGCATCGGCCGCCTCCAACACAGCAGGCTCTCAGCGGCCATTGAGGATAGGACCGTGGCATCGGTCTTGGGCTTCCGAGCCTTTACCTTTTTTGATTTTGGGTACTCCGACGAGGCCTCCTTCTTCCTTTTCTTATCCTTGGCAGTCTTCAAAGCCTCTTCCTCACCAGAAGAGGACGGTCTCATCATCACGCCTTCCCCATGTCATGCGGAAGCGTGATATATCAAACTCACCACTATTGAGAATACTTACAAAGAACGAGGAAACAACATCAACGAGAGCATACCAAGGTTCTTAGCCCGCCACCGTGTTTTAGCCAAATCGCGCCAGATGCGTTTATTTTATGGAAAAGCGGAGTCCAAAAGTTTGACCCACCCCGAAAGGTCCTGGACCGCGTTGGGAAACCAAATGGTTGCTACACTATTAGTAGAAAATTAGTCAAAAGAAAAAGATGTGGAAAAACATACTCAATTCAGGGATACTTACGTTTCATATTCCATTCCTCCGGGAACGACATTCTATCAGCAGGGATGATGTCCGAAGTTCTGATTCTAACAAATTGGCTCATCCATCCCCGATATTTATCCTCATCGATGCAGGCGAAGAACTCCTTGGAAGATCGACGGTGAAACTTAATTAGTCCCCATCGGAAGAGACGAGGGATGTATAGCCTGATCAAATGGTCGAGGGCGAAAGTATTTCCCTTGACCATGTTGGTAATGTGTCGAATCATATATACAATCCTCCAAAAGAAGGATAAATCTGACCGAGTGTCCCTCGGTATTGACGGCAAAAGTCGAGAATCACCAGGTCAATCGGTGGAGAGTAAGAAACTACGGAGCCTGAAGTAAAAGGGTATGTATATACGCTGAGAAAGCCAGCCTTGTACGTGACTATGCTTTCATTAACTGTAGGGATTTCTACTCGGGCCTCCTCCCCCCAATGGCAGTCAAGTTGTACCCTCTATGTATCAGATACTACGCTTATATATCGAGACATGGGCTCGCATCGACCCGGTGTAGAAGAGGGGGTTTTAATTGTGAAATCGGAGATGGTGTCGAAAGGAACAGGGATGCACTACTCGATGGTAGAAGGAGTTTTTGACTTGCCCTTAGACGGGAGTGATGAAGCGGCTCCCTCCGTTTGAGGTACCGTTTTGGAAGTTTTTGCCATGGTTCTAATTGAGTTTTGAAGAAAGAAGATGAAGAAGCAGACACAAATAGATGATGAGAGTAGAGAACACTTAGTAAAATTCTGAAGACTTAAAGATGTTGTAAAATTATGAAAGGCAAGTGATTGAAGTATTTATAGAATCCTTTTTGGCATGTTTGAAGCGGAAAGGTCGACCCAATAGTGGTTCGTGGTCTTCTCGAGAATTATGCTGACAGCGACCTCTGCGTAGCTTTTTATGTCACGTTATTTAATGCTCCGAGGAGACTGACTTCATAATAGGGATATCGAAGAGGCATGAATCCAAGACTGTTTCTTATCACTTCATTCTAAGAAACGCGAGGACTATCTATATACGGCTAAAATTAGATAGCCCGATTTTATGATCATTACGGCACTCAGAAGGCTCAAAGTAGTTCGAGTTGTGGCATTAAGGAGGCATGTCGAGGATCCTCTACCTCGAGGTATTGCAAATCGAAAACTAACATGGAAAGCGAAAAATTCTCAAAAAACACGTGGTTAAAGCTGACCAAGTACGCAAAATAGTACAAGCTCATACCGTGACATTAAATGGTTGTACTAGTCATCTCTCTTTGTAATAGTTACATATGTACTATATTTGACTCCCCCTCATATATAAAGGGGACCCTTGTTATTTTGTAAGGAATGTGATATTCAATACAAGAACAAAAACATCCTCTGCTCTCTAATCAAAACATTCTCTATAATTGTTTCATTGATTTATTGCATGTCATTTATTATGTTCATTTGCATAATCTCACTATCCTTCGCCCTTATCTCGTTTTCTTACTTCTCGCTTAGCATCTATTACCTAAACAACTGATGTTAAAATAGATTACCTATTTTTAGAACTATAAAATCAAATATAATTGTAATTACCATTTTTTCGTTAAACAAGATGTTTATATTAGTAATTTGACTTTGTTTATTTAAATACAAGGTATGTATTACCTAAGAAAAAGAAAATTGTGTTGATAGAGCAAGGAGCTTTTCTCAAATGACTTTTTCTTGCTACTAAAAAAGTTTTTTTTTGTCATTTATTATTTTTCATCTTTTAATAATCGAATAATTATAATTAAATAAGTTTATTTAGTAATTAGTAGTCTTAAGATGAAATTTATCAAATTTTAATTTTAGTTTGAACCTTTTATATTCTTAATATTTTAAGTTTTCTTAAGTAGATAAAACTTAAATTTCTTTTGATATCATATACGAGACTTTTTGTTGCTAATAAAAATAAGTTTGTATTTCATTTATATATAATTTTATCTTTTAATATGCAAATAATTATAATTGAAATACGTTTATTTTGTAATTAGTAGTCTTAAGATAAAATTTATCTAATTTTAATTTTACTTTGATATTTTTATATTCTTTAAATTTTTCTTAATTAGATAAAACTTAATCTATTGGTATCATATACGACCGCGCATCGCGTGGGCAAATCTACTAGTCTATTATTTAAAGTTTGCTAGTTCAATATATACCGATAATACAATGTCGACAAATTTATTTTATTAAATTAATTGGCTACACTTAATTTCAAAATCATATTCAGTAGTCACTTATTGATATATAAGAGTGTTCTCAATCCAAGTTAATGTCAAGGAATTGTATTCTAATACGTGTATATCTCACGAGCTTCAGAATATATAGCCGAAGATTCATATAAGGGCTTAATTATAACATGTTGGAGGTCAAAAGAAGATAAACATTCCAATCTGCAACAATATATATTAATATTTGACCAACAATCTTAACCTATCACAACCGTAGGTTGGCCTACATCTAAATGCAATACTACTTTGTTTCTCAAAAAAGAAAAAGAAAAGAAGTACAATATCTCTAATGGCAAGATTTGCCACAAAGATAGGGGCAATAAACCTCTTGAAACCCACTCCTATCAAAACACCAGTCTCCAACAGCTTCTGCAATTGTCTGCATTACAATGAGTTATTGTCAAATAACAACACAAGGAAATATGAAAATTATACTGTGAAAAAAAAAAGAAAAAAGTGACCTTGTTAGCTAATGTTGAAGATTTATTGGTGGACCAATAGCTTTGTATTTCAATGCCATGGTGAGAATGACAAGAAGAAATGAAATACCCTCTTGATGTACTTGGTCCTAGTTCATTTAATGCCTCCAAAAATGTCAACCTAAATTCTGAAACAAAAATATTGAAAACCAAGTTAAAGAGAGGAATTGTCACATTAAAAAAGAAACCCCATAATGTCCTATACCTTGGATAGTTTGTAGTTCATTAGGTGAACAATTATTTAAATTTTCCTTGCAATAATCCCAAACATGTTGAGGGTCAGCTTTTGGAGGAACCAAACTGTGGTTTATCTAATTTTCAAGAATCAAAATTCAAAAGGCAAAAAATTAAATTTAGAATATATGAAGGAAAATAAAGGATATAAATTAAATATATAGCATATATATGAAAAAAAATTGAACCTGAAAAGAATCGTAGGCTGAATGAAAAGGGGTGTACAAATATGTTGTGCTGCATACTGAAGGAAGAAGCACTGCCAATTCATTGAATTGTATATTAATGAGAAATATCATGTTGGCTAATTTTATTAGTCCATAAAAAATATTTTTCGTACCAAACTTGGATCGTCAAAGCTCAAGGTGCAAGAGAGTGGTAGGTTCTTGGTAGATCCCTAAAGTACACCCAAAAAAGAGTCAACAATTAAAGAAAGTTATGCTCAAATAAAAACAAAAAATCTCTACTAATTAATGATATGGTTCATACATGCAAAGCAACAACTCTCTTGTAATACTCTTCAATTTGTGCCTCCCCAGCTATAGTTTTTCTACATAAATTCATCCAAAAATTAGTTAAAAGGAGAAAAAACACGCTCTTAAAAAAATTAATTTCTCATAATTCATGAACTTACACATTCACAAAAAAACCAGCATCAGAAATGCACTTCAGCCTAGCAGTTAATGGGAAAAAAAGTCTGAATTTATCACAATGTAGTATTGCACCCAACCCTCC
>ML349546.1:0-14341 GCA_005239505.1 Nicotiana paniculata | reverse complement strand
TACTTCTCACCCTCTACTCATTTACAAAAGACCCGATTCTAAATCCATATTCGGCATTAGCCTTAATCAACTGCATCAACTCATGACTACACCTACAAGGAACGACCACACAACATAGTACATCACACATAGGCTCATATAACACTTTTGATTACAATAGCTGCCCGAAATCAACTCGACATTGGCAATTAGCCCCACATCTGAAAGAACTCTATTCCAAACCCCATAATACTAATAATGATGCAATAGACACGAAAAATTCATTATTAGGCATCCGAAACAACAAGCCACAACTACCACTACCGGGCACACATCCCGCAAACTAAACTAAAGAAACACGTAACGAAATGACTGAATATGAAAATAGAAACATATAAAGGACCTATCAAACAAGCCCATAGGCACAACTCTCTATCAATACCGACTTACCAAAAGCAATATAACAAGGAAGAAGCAAAGCATATGAACAAATCACAAGGATACCATCCTGATAAAATTTCCACTGTGGTACTCAGCCCGGTCCAAACATATCGAATCACAATTATCACGAGGACCTCGTCCTCAACTCTGAATCACATGCCGAAAATATATCACACCAATTGAAATTCCTCCACTAGTTCATATCAGCTGATAAAATCATAACGCTAACTGAACTCATATCTCGATGGAGTATCAAATCAAAACTCGTAAGCATAATATTTAGGAAAATCACATAAAGCTTACCACGAATAAAAACAAGGACTCACTGCCGATTTTACTAATATCAAGAGTGAATAAAACAACGATAGATACGGCTACTACTCAGAATCTCCCAACAGGAGCAAACACAAAATGGAGTGCAAAACATGGAACTCACTCATAAATGAAACAACAAATAAGGGAACTCGTCCCGACCAGCAGAATTATAATAAAATACAATTGGTGCCCCTCTGCAACACATCAAAACATATATGTGTGATAATATCTGGCACAACAGCCTCCAGCCTACTATATGTAACACATCAACGGGTCGGGCCTCCCTCTTTTGGGGGTCCTCTACTCACCTGAATTCCATGTTATAACACACTTACCTGAATCCTGGAGCAAATCTCTCACCCTGTGGCTAACATCTCTACACCGAAAACAATCTCTCTGCCGACATGGATGTGGAAAAACACATAATACGAATCCTCTGAGACCCATGAGTACCTGAAATCCCATGCAAAGCTGGTAATGCAAACTGAACTGGTTGACCCACAAAACTTCTACCGCGTCGTACCTTGCCTCCATAATACGGACCAGTAGATTCCTCTGATTTACGAGGCCTCATTGGCTCCCTGAACTCTCTCCCTGATCTCGTCTATCCTCTCGCTCCCAGTCCCACGTGCTCTCTAACCGGCGAGCGAACCCTACTACCCGCTGAATCAAATATCATGCCTGAATCTCCCAAATGCCTCTATGCACTCATCTCCTAACTGAAGCAACCAAGCGAAGCGCATGTCTGGCCAACTCACTGAATCTAACGGCACGCTCCATTGGTGACACAACACCCTGACGCAACTGCTCAAACTCCGCGAGCCGTACATCTCGGAGGATCTGGAGTGCAAACTCCCTCAAAAGTATCTCTGAAGCCTGAATCCACGCAAGTGAAGCTAACTCGGACAGGTTACCCCCAACTCATATGCCACCACCACTGATCAACCCATTACTCGGAATCTGAGACATGACAAAAACAAACCAGCTCGTTTACACAATACTCGAAGCGCGAAGAATATAATGACACTCCTCCAGGAAACCCTGGGCACCATCTGCCGCCAATCCACTGAAAGAGAGGATGGTGATACTTTCTGTACCTCTCAAGTCCAAGGTATTCTTCCTCCGAGGCTACTGTCCTAACCACGGGCTGAACTAAAACCACATGTCGTGCTGCCATAACAACTGGAACCTGAACAATATGATCTCGCTACTCTGGAATGGAGATGGTGGGAGTCTGAACTCCTCCCCTAATCTAGGAAGCAACTGGTGCACTAGAATCAACCCTGCCTGAATCAATGTACCACTTATACTCAAAATCGCACTCAGGTCTCCTGAAGTCCGGGGTAGCAACAGGCACCCCCAGTGCCTGTCCCCCAACTAGAACTATTGGCGACTCCTCAACGGCTGCTCTGGTAGGCATCTTAACTGCGGCACATGCTCCTCGTTGGCCTCTGTCTCTGACCCTAGAAACATTTGCTTCGGGGTAACATCATCAGGAACCGTCGCTCGTGTCCTCACCATCGGTGAGAGAATGGAACGATAATTTCAAAATTCAAGATCAATAAACTCGCACGATAGGAATGAAGGAAGTGAAATTGTCCTAATAGTTCCGTAGCCTCTCAAAGATAAGTACAGACATCTCTGTATCGATCCGCAAGACTCTACTAAACTCGTTTATGACTCGTAGAACCTATGAACCTAGAGCTCTGATACCAATTTGTCACGACCCAATTTCCCTCTATTGGGTATCATGATGGCACCTAGTCTTAGGGACTAGGTAAGCCTAGCAGTTACTGAATAACAACAATAATAAAAGGAAAACTAACAGTCTTGATATAGAATCTAAACAAAATGTACAAACTTTCCAAAAAACCGGTAATACAAGTCATAAGCTCTACGAATCTTCTTCGACTTCTAAGTACAACTGTTTGGAACTAAATACAACAGTGTATGAATAATAAATACAAAGAAGGTGACTCCGAAGCCTGCGAACATAGCGGCAGATTACCTTGAGTCTTCTCGGCAATCATCCACACAACTACTACAATATATACCTGGATCTGCACACAAAAATGTGCAGAAGTGTAGTATGAGCACACCATAGCGGTGCCCAGTAAGTATCAAGACTAACATCGGTGGAGTAGTGATTAGGACTAGTCAAGACACCACTGGTCTACAAAATAAATAACATGAATATAGAAATGACCGAACGTTACATCTAGCTAAGACTTCATGAAATAATTTACAACAATGACAATATAAAGTGGAAGAAAATTACAGAAATCAATCACGAAGCAGCACAAAAATACACAGAGAGATGGACAGCAAAACAAGCCGAATCGAAAGGAAACTCAATATAATAGAGAACACCAATAACTCAACTCCACGTCGATATGTTCACATCGAGCCTAAGCCATTAAAATCCATAACTAGTAGTAATCTTTAAACAGCAGTTCATATGAAAAACATTTACAAATAAAATTATTTTAGTATGGAAGAGTTTCTTTTGAAAACATACTTTCTCCAAAAGTAAATGTAAGTATATTTAATAGAGAGAATTACGTAAAACATAGTTTCTTTCAAAATACGAAACTTCACAAAGATGTTTTCCCAACAAATGACTTTCAAGTATCATTTTAGGCAAGGCTAGTGCTTTTCAAATATACCCTTGATGTAAAAGTCATTCAACTATAATCATTTCAAAACTATTACTTTTTCAATAATACTTTTCAATAACATCCCTTGATCAAAATCTCTTCAAGATTTATCCACCGGAACTCAGCCCGTAACTCAGAAATTTCCATACAGTACAGGAGGAATATCAAATCTTGCCAATAAATGCAATAAGTGATCAGTAGGAATATCCAAATTTAGAACAACGGATGAGAATGCAAAGACAAGTGCACAGCATCAGCCTTCGTGCTTTTACTCTCATCCTCACCAAAACAAGTGCACGACATCACCTTTCGTGCTTTACTCTCATCCTTACCAAAATAAGTGCACGGAATCACCCTTCGTGCTTTTACTCTCATCCTCACAATAAATAAATAGATACGGCACGGCATTATCCTTCGTGCTTTAATATCATAACATGGCACATCATTATCCTTCGTGCTTTAATACCATAATATGGCACGGCATTANAATATCAAGAACAACAGTTTGGCAAGGAAAAATCAACAATATGACCCATAAATCACCACATCCCGACAAGGGAGTCAACAATACAAACAATATCATTAACAGCATAAACAGTAATATAAACCATCACATCTCGGCAAGGGAGTCAACAATACAAACAATATCATTAACAGCATAACAGTAACAGAAATCATAACATCCCGGCAAGGGAAACATCTATAACCAATCTCACCTAAACAATTAACTTCACGGTATAACACTCAGCTTAAACAAAGGCCCAGTAATAGGCAACATCAAGGAAATACCAATAACATAAATGTCTAACAGTTAGACCTAAGTAGCACTTAAGGTAATAGTCATATAAATTACAATGCAAGACTCACGGGCATGCTTGACTCCAATAAATAGATGTTCCAACTAGGACTAGTCAACTATAAGGCTAGATGACACTAATTATAGTCAATTGGTCAAGCTAGGAAGAAAATATAGCATGGTGATAAGAGAAGTAGAATATTCAGTTAAGTCAAGTAAGGTCAAATAGCCAACGAAGGAATCCAAAAACAAGTAATTATAATTTAAACAGGAAGGAATGAAATTAACAACCAAGGATTCAAATGTAACAATTACAAATCATACACAGGTAATATAATAACCTATGAATCCTAAAAGGCCAATCTAATTGCAAATGAGTTCGAGTACACACTCATCACCTCGCATACTCGGACTACAATCAACAAGGACGACTCAATCCTAAGGGGTAGTTCCCCCACACAAGGTTAGGCAAGATACTTACCTCAAAGACGACAACTCGGTACTCAAAAATAGACTTCTCGGGCTAAAAGACCTCCGAACGGCTCAAAATCAACTAAAACAACTTCAAAATACACATAAAACGTATAAGGAACTATTCCGAATAATAAAGTTTCAATCTTTACAAAATTATAAAAATCGACCCAAAAGTTGACCCCCTGGGCCGCACCTCAGAACTCGACAAATTTTACAAATTCCAATTACCCATTCCGATACGAGTTCACCCATACTAAATTTATCCAATTCCGATAACATCTGGTCTTTCAAATCATGAATTTTATTTTTTGAAGTTTTCTTTCAAAACCCACAACTCCCTCAACCTAAAACACAATTTAAATGATGGAAACAAGAACTAATTCATGAAATATAATTAATTCTAGTGGAATAACACTTACCCATTCGATTTGTGTGAAAACCCCTTCAAAAATCGCCAAGAACCGAGCTCTAGAAGTAAAAATATGTTAAAAATGGTTTAACCCTCGTTTTTGAAGACTTATATTCTGCCCAGATCTTTAATGAGTTGCGATCGCGGAGCATTGATTGCGATTGCGGAAAAGAAAAGGAAGGATGTCCAGGCTTAAAGCATCGCGATTGCGGAGAACGTAATGTGATCGCGAAGAGGAACAATTGTCGCTGGCCAAAGTGCTCTATGCGATCGCGAAGGCTCGAGTGCAATCGCGTATGAGAAGTTACTTGCTGCCCAAATTGCTACACTACGCAATCGCGAAGAATGGAATGTGATCGCGTAGAAGAATAATTCGATGCCCCAGTGGAAACACTATGTGAACGCGATGGTGCACCTACGAACGCGGAGAAGGAGGATGTGGACTTCTGCGATCGCGGACCTGCCTATGCGATCGCGATTAATAAAACTGGGTGGCCAACATTACTCTATGCGATTGCAGATGTGCATATGCGATCACATAGAAGAAAACACCATATAGCAGAACAGCAGTGCAAAATAGGGGAGAATTGAGCCGAAGCCCATCCGAAACACACCCGAGGCCCCCGGGACCCCGCCCAACCACATACACAAGCATATAACTTAACACTGACTCGCTCGAGGTTTCAAAACACATAAAACAACACTAAAACGATGAATTAAACCAAAACTTCTTTAAGCCTTAAATTTTGCATTTGCGGTCCGAATCACATCTAATGAAGTCCGTTTCTTACCAAACTTCACAGATATGGCACAAATATTATGTCGAACCTGTACCAGGCTCCAGAATCATAATACGGGCTCGATACCACAGGTTTCGCATATAACTTCATTTTCAAAAACCTCCTTTATTTTCAAAATAATAATTTTTTTTAAAAATTCATTTTTCTCGGACATGGAACCTCGAAATTCGATTCCGGGCATACGGGTCCGGGTCCGTTTACTAAAAATGTTGACCAAAGTCAACTTTATTCAAATTTCTAATACAAAATTATCATTTTTATCAGTTTTTCACATAAAGACTTCCCAACGACACGCCCGGGCTGCGCACCTGAATCGAGGTGAGTTAGAAGGAGGTATTCACGACCTCGGAATATAGAATTAACTAAAATTATAACGGGTGACCTTTTGGGTCATCACATAGAATTTGAGGTTTAGAAACAAAATCCCACATAGATTCTATATAGTTCTCCATAGATTTCTCATACAGAGCATCACCTAGGACATATCCAATTAAGGCAGTCGCCAAGTGGTCGCTCAGCTCACTTACATCTTCCTCAGCAATTTGAATAACTATCGTACCATCTCGATGACTTGGTGGAATATACTCCAGTCGCATTTCCCATCCGAGAAATTGCGATTATGTTGCCTGAGCTCCTTTGCATGATGTTCCTGCTTCTTCCTGGTCCCTGCTGTTGTTGCATGTTGTTCTATATCTGGAGATGGTTGTGCTGAAGATCCAGCTTTAGAGAATTGATCTTCGCGGAATTGTTGGCAATTGGTCCTTGCACTTTTGAATTTCCTTCTCCTTCCTTCTCCTTCACTGCTTCATTACTGTTCCATTATTTATTGTTCCATTGCTTACTATTGCATTGATCCTCATCAGTTAGCCCATTTTCCTCTCGAATTGGTTGGAATCGAGTAGGGAGAAAGCTACCAAATGTTAATGGAGTGAATGTTTGCATCCCTGAGGTCATCGGAGTTACAGTAGCGGTCGGCGTTACTGGTTGTTTGCGTCTTCTAGCCATCGACGGTGCACGTTAGCCTACCTTGGCTTATCGTGCGCCGAGAGCATTTGGCTTTTTTTATCAATTCCAAGGATTTTTTTGGGATAAATGTTGCTATCTCGAGATTAATTATTATTATTATTACTATAATGTTATTACAAAAATATAACGATTTAACAATATGTTTAAAATAGTAACGATTACAATGTGAGGATAATAATGCAAGGATGTATGCATGTATTAACAGTGCGAGGGGTTAATTAAATCATTAAATGCTTGTTAACATATTAGTAAATCGATAAGATCTTGTTAACATATTTCAAAAAGGTTAAATTCTTGTTTAATGTATTTTGAAACTACTAAATTCTTGTCAACAATTTATTAAATCTTAGTTAGCGAGAGCAAATATTTAATGTCTTGGTAACAAATTGTTAAATCACTAAGTTAATATGAGTGAATATTTTACTTTACCTAGCTAGAGTATCTCACCTGGTATAGTCAGAAATTAATTCACCCTCTTTACATATTTTTAAATTATCAAGTCTAGGATTTATTAGGGTTTAAGGGTTAATATGAGAAATTAGCTAACTTCTTGTTAGCACATTATAAGATCACTAAATTCTTATTAACGTGTTAAAATCACTAAGTTAGAGTGATATTTATCTAATTTATTGTTAATATGTTATTAAATCACTAAATTTGTTAATATATTGTTAATCATTAAATTCTTAAACAAATTATCAAATCACTATGTTAACGAGAGTACTAAATATATCTAATGTGTTGTTAACAAATTTTAATTCATTAGGTTAATGTGAGTGATCATTTCTAACTTGTTGTTGACGTATCATTATCACCAAGTCTAGAGTTTGAGGTATAGGTTAATGTAAGTAATTAGCTAATTTCTAGTTAATATATTATTAAATTTACCATATTCTTGTTAACGTCTTGATATCACTAAGTTTAAGTAAGTAATTATTCAATTTGTTATTATATTTTTTTAAGTCACTAAACTTAGTGTTCAAGATTCAGGGTAAGGATTAATTTGAGTATTTAGCTAATCTTTTTGTTAATATAGTATTAAATATTATTATATTTATAATATTTCTTGCACTACTAATCCCTAAATTAATATTTCATGCATTATTTATCCTAACATCATAAATTCACAATCATTGCATTATTAATTTTTATATTACAATCCTCACATTACTAACTAAATATTACAATACTCGCAAAATGATAATTCATTATTATATTTCTTTTAAATGTTACAATCTTTATATTAATAATCTCGATATTACTAATTACTGCACTATAATTCTAGCATTATATTAAATTATTAATTTCATATTGTTGATATATTATTAATCACAATGTTTTATGTTAATATATTGTTTACACGTTAATTTCTTCCCGAGTATTGTCATAAGTGCGAAGGTTGATGAGATTGCTTGATTAAGTTTGTTGATAATCAATAAATAAGGAGGTTGATCATGTAACGACCCGACCGGTCGTTTTGACCTTTAGTACGTGGTTCAGCGGTTTGAGGTCTTGGGAAGCTTCACTTCAGGTATTATGACTTGTACGTGTGGTCGGAATTCAATTTCGGGAGTTCAGAATTTATTTGGAATGAAAATTCTAATTTCTGAAGCTTTAAGTTGGAAGAATTGACTAAGGTTGAAATTTTGAATAAACGACCTCGGAATCGAGATTTGAAGGTTCCAACAGGTTCGTATAATGATTTGAACTTGGCGATATGTTTGGGTTGGGTATCGGATCACCCGGGAGCATTTAGACGCTTATTATGAAAGATTGGCATTTTGAAGAATTAACAATTTCCTAAGTTTGGTTCAAAGTGGGATTTGGTGTTATCATGTCCGTTTGGGATTCCGAGCCTTGGAATAGGTTCGTATTATGATTTATGACCTGTGCGCAAAGTTTGGGCTCATTCCGGAATGTTTTGGTATGGTTCGGACGCGTTCATCGAAGTTTGAAAGTTTGAAAAGTTAAAAAAAGGTTTCGATCGTCGATTCCTAGTTTTGATGTTTTTTGGCATGATTTGAAGACTCGATTAAATTCGTAATGTGTTTTAGTACTTGTTGGTAAGTTTGGTTGAGGTCCGAGGGGCCTCGGGTGGATTTCGGACAGTTATCGGATCGAGTTTGTGTTTGTGGGAAATGATGATGTTGTTGTCTTCTAGTGTAACCGCACCTGCGAGGTTTTGGCTGCAGCTGTCGAGCCGCAGAAGCGGCCATGAGGGTTGTAGAAGCGGTTCTGGCTCAGGAAGGCTGGGACTGCAGATGCGGTCGAGTTCCGTAGAAGTGGGACTACACATGCGCACGTGGAGCCGCAGAAGCGCGTATGGGGCCGCAGATGCGGAGTTGAGGGGCCTGAAGGAGGACCACAAAAGTGATATTTTGGCCGCATCTGCGGAACCGTAGAGGCGGTCAAGTGACTGCAGGTGCGGGAGGTCGTTGGGTGGTGTGTTCCTTTAAGAACGAGATTTGGCCCATTTTCTCTCATTGTCTCTTGGTTTGGCGATTCTTGGAGAGATTCAAGTGGACGTTCTCATCATCAATGGCAAGGTAAGTTATCCCCACCTATTATGAGTTAAATACATGGATTCCATAAGGATTTAAATATGAAAATTTGTAGGAATTATGGATTTGCAAGAAAAACCTAGAAATTTGCATTTTTAAAATTTGGCCATGAAATTGGGCATGGAATTTGGAATAAGTTATATATTTGGATTCGTGGCATTATGGGTAAAGTTTATCTTCAAAAAATTTTGAAATTCGGGCACATGGTCCCGAGAGTTGTCTTTACCAACTTTTTGAGCGAAGTTGGGGATCATTATTAATTGTTAAGTTTTACGTATTAGGGTATATTTCGATTGGTTTGCATATTGTTTGACTAGTTTTGGAGCGATGTACATCGGTTTGAGTTTTTAGAGAGGCTTTGGATCTGGTTATGGAACTTTGGAGCAAGTTAAATTTCTTGTCTAACTTTGTGAGGGGGAAACTACCTCTAGGTGTTGTAATTGATATTTGCTACTTGTTGCGGCGGCTACGTACACACGAGGTTGTTTAACCAAAGAATTAGACCATTTGACTAAAGATTATTTTTAAGATGAATACGGGTTACTGATAATCAAGATAATGGAAAAATGAATAATAGACAATATTACAGAAATAAAAGATCGAAGTTGATTGTAATTCGAGAATCAGATTCATTTACAAGTTGTATTCCCCTCCCTTATATAGGAGATTCTTGTAACGTACGACTGCTGCTATGGTTACTCATTAATGACTAATTATAACATTAATGAGGCGTTACAAATGATAACGGTAAATAGGGGTTCAGTTACATAACGTTCGAGTAATCAATTGTGGGTTCGTGAATCTGCCCGTAGCTTTGTCTAGATTCATTCTAACCGTGACTCCCTCCCGTTTTGATCAAATTGGACTTCCCATGACTGATAAGTTCGTGGGTTTACTGAACCGTGTCTCTTTGTACCGTACCTCTTCAAAGAGTTATTTCCAGCTATCGGATTTTCCAGTGTCCACGTGACTAGCTGAGTTGTCAAAAGTGGGCTTACGTGTGAAACTCTTTTTTACCAATACAGATAGTCCCCCCACTTACCATATATTTAACAATTAATATTTGGTAAGTGTATATTCACTTATGGCGGGAATATTTTGCCGCCACTTTTTCTTGAATCATTGTATCCTTCTCTGTACCATAGGCGTCGTTTGTCACTTCCATTTAATGCTCATACCACGTGTCCTTTTCGGATTGGTTCTGCATTTAAATCAGCACCTTTTAGAGCTTTTTGCGGCTGTGGCAGTCCTGAAGTGACATCTTCAATTATGACTTTTCATCATTATTTTCCTTTTTCATCATGTTTGACGTTTGTCTTCAAGTATAAATACATGTTTTCTTTTCTTTGCTTCCACGAAACACCTTTCTACTTCTATTTTCTGTAAAAGAACTTTCTTCGTTGCCTTTATAAACGTGCCTTCTTCAAACCAACCTCAAAGAGTAATAGACATTGAAAGCTTAGAGTCATCTTCTGCTGCGACTAGGAGTCGGAGGGGTGGTAGACTTAGAAGTCTAGGATCCACTCCTTCGAGGGGATCTTCTTCTTCTCAAATAGAACCTTCTTCTTCCACTAGATCTCCAGTTATTCCGAGATTTAGGGTTTCTCGATCTTCGTCTAGAGGTAGAGGCGAACGCCTTCGAGAACCTGGAGTCAACGAAATTGTCCCTGCTGAGTTTGTTTTCCCTAGGGATAGTCAAGTTCTTGTAGATCAGCCTTCTTCTCTTGATAGTGTAGAAAGATACCCAACCCTTATAACTGAGGGTCAGATTTCCCTTGTTCGAAGGGAGTGCTCATGGAAATCTGACTTTCCTGTCTATATTCAGAATAGTAATCAAAGAATAACGTCTTACAAGACGGGATCTTCTTTTGTTTATACTTATCCCTTCACTTTAGGGTTTACACCGACTCAGTTATAATTGAGTTTTGCCGTTTTTTCAATATATGCTTAGGACAAGTTGGCCCGCTTGTGTGACGACTTGTCGCATGCCTTAGGAGTTTGGCTTCTTTAGCCTCGGTTCCTTTTACCTTCAACCATATTATTCACCTTTACTCTCCTACCTTATTTTGTGAAGGAGTTTTTACTCTGACTTCTAGGAGAAAAAGAGTGTTAGTAACCCCTGGAGACGATAAGGATAGGGGTTGGTACCTTCGTTATGTTGTTGTACCCACTGCTGGTTTAGTGGGTGAAGAAAATCTTCCCTTCCCTGAGAAGTGGAATCGCGCACGTAAGTATGCTTTAGCTCGCATTTACCTTTTCTTATTTTGACTTGAGATGTTTTATTTAACACCGTTTCTGTTTATTTTTCTACTTTCAGCAATCATGAATACTGTTGAGAACGTCTCCGGTATTCGTGATTGAGTAGAAAAACTGTTATCTGTTGCTCCATCTGAAGAAAGATCTTGGAAGTACCTCGCTGGGAGGTACGGTTGGAAAGTAAAGACCCACGGTAAGTGAAGCTTTTGTTCTTGCTTATTTCCTTACTCGAGTCTTTTTTCCTTCTGTCGTTTAACTTTTTTACCTTTTTAATAGGATTCTCTGCTCGTGGGGTGTCTGCTTCTTATACCCGAAGATGTCCTTGGCTCAAGCCCAGGAAATTATCGTTAGTTCATCTTCCTCGAAGAGGAAGATTAGTGAATCGCGTTCCATGGAGGAAGAGGAAGAGGGTGCTTTAGTGCATAGGCCACGGAGAAGGCGAATGGTTTTAGATGACGAGCCTGCTGCCTCAACCTTGCCTTCTGTGTCTGCGCTTGAGCCCCCTGTCTTTGATGATGTTCCACATTCTCCTATTCACGGTGGTATTGATCTCGCTCATGATGACGTCCCTTTGTCTGCTGTTTTTCCTGCTTCTTTGAGAGAAGAAGTTTCTTCTTTTCCTTTGGTTATCTCAACTTTTGCCGCTGCTCTGCCTATAACTTCTTCAACTCTTCAACTTTCCGTGTCTGCTCCTTTGCCCCTGGCTTCTTCAACTCCTCAACCTTCCGTGCCTGTTGTTGTTCCATCTTTTCCTGCTTACATGCGTTCCGTTAGGGAAGTAGGGTCTTCCAATAGAGATATGCGGCAGGTGGTAATAGAGGTTCTAGCTGAGGGAAACCTTTTCAAGAAGACGGGTGAGCCTGAAGTGTGGCTCAAGCCTTTAATAGGTCTCGCTGAGAAAGCAAAGCTAGCTAGCCACGGTGCTCTTACATGGGAAAATGAGGTCGTGCATACTTCTTTGAAGGTATGTTGTAAGTTATCCTCTTTCACTCTCGTATATGAAATTTACCATATCTAACTGGTTTACTTCTTAAATATTAACCTCATATGCATGGAGCTTATGAAGAGGATTTCAAACACATACCAAGAGACAAGAGAGTTGCAGGCAGAAGTTGATAATTGGGAAGCACAGTATGACAGCTTAAGGATTGACATGGACGCTTTAGAAGAAGATAGGAGTACCTTGAAGCGGCAGATGAGACCTATGGCAGCAGAACTAGCAGTGGAGCAGGCTTCTTGCAGTCAATCAGACAAAGATAAGAGTGTTCTGGAGTCTTCATTTGCGGAGCAGCTGTCCCGTGTCTCAGAGAAGATTAGAGACTTAAAGAACTTGCTGGGGCAGAAAGAAGAATACTCAGGAGAGCTCGTGCAATCACTCACTCGCACTCAAGAAGATCTTCTAAGGGCTTTAGACAAATCTCAATCTTTAGAGGAGTCGATTGTTCCATTAAGGGCCACTCATGAAGCTGCGGAGGCGGAGAAGGACAGGCTGAGAGCTGAACTTCAAGTGTGGCACAAGATTATGAAGATTTGGAAGAGGTGGCTTTTGTCGATGTGAGATGGGCGTATATGAATTCTTGCCTTGACACATTGATGGAGAAGAGTCAAGAGGGTTTTGACCTTAGTGCTGAAAGAGCCAAAACTAAGGAAGCCATGGAGAAGGCTCAACAGGGTCATAACCTCTCTTCACCTGATAGTGAGATTCCAGCCGCTCATGCCTCTTCATCTTTAGTTGCTCCCCTTCCTTCCACCTCTGAAGTCAACCCCTCTGTTTGAAACGATCTAGTTGGTTTACCCTTTTTTTTCCTTTTCTTTGTATCAATTGGTGGTTACCCCCAGTCCCATCGGGGGTAAATTTGAATTTCCTTTAAGTCCCCAAATGACAACTTAGGGGCACCACAATGTAAATATAAAAAATTTATACGGCTAAGTATAAGTTAATACTTAGTTTTAGCCATTTTTTTTAATATATAAATATCAGTTCGACTTTTGTTGAGTTTCTGTTTCACTCTTTAAGTATTTTGCATGCTTTATTTTTCGAGGTTTCAGTTTTACCTTCGAGTTTCGCATGTGGAATGCTTTAGACTACTCGTATCTTTTTTATAATAGGTACGATGTCATATTAAATGTATGCCTTTTTGTAATAGGCATAGTTTATGGAAGAGGACCCTTTATAATCGACATGAAGACGACGTCTCAACTTCATGATAATGCAATAGAGTGATAGGAATTTCACACATGTTTAAGAATGTTTTCAAGGAAAGTTTTTTGTTTGAACTTCCATGACATTTTACATGTGTTTGGTTATCATCTAAAACTCACGCTTGTAACTGTTTTTCTTTAACAGATTTAGTATACTCTTGTATTTCGTAACTGTTTTTCATAGGTAACAGTTTTTCGATATTAATACAAGAAAATAACTATTTTTCACTAGTATCAGTTTTTATAAAGATTGGGGTTTTTACCCGTAACTGTTTAGTAACAGTTTTCTAATAAGTACGAGGGAAATATTTTCTTATTCGTAACTGCTTTTATTTGATAACAGTTTTTTTGAATGAGTATAAAGATGTACATTTCTTTCTCGTGACTGGCATTTTGCCTTTCAACCTGAATATGTTCGAAGGTTT
>ML349544.1:0-12037 GCA_005239505.1 Nicotiana paniculata | reverse complement strand
CAACCACATTACAAGCCATACCCCTTTTGTTTGAATCGATCATCTATTTGAACCTTGTTACCTGTCGTAAGCACTGAAAATGTGATGAAATATGGAAAAGTTAATGTGTGGGGTGGTAGTTTGGTTTGTGAGGGGAATAATTGAAATCAGGAGAAAGGTGCACTGTGTTGAAAAGTAAGAGTCACTTGAAAAAAAAAAAAAGAGAAAAAGAAGAAAAGAAGAAAAGAAGAAAAGAAGAAAAAATAATCAAATAAAATAAACTATTGTATTGTTGTGAAAGAAAAATATATGTGGTGACTCTTAATGTAATTGTGCTTAAAGAAGTATGGGGTAATAACATTGTTGTGAAGGTGGAGGTTGGCTTATTATGAGTTTGAGGTTGAACGTTAAAGTTTATGTATTAAAGTGCTTAGGGAGGTGTAGTCACTCTTATATCCAAATGTATCCACCCGTCCCGCAGCTTACATTACAACCGAATAAAGTCCTACTTGATCCTAGACTGAATGAGCTCGATTAGTAGAGTATTACACTATAGACAAGCCTATTNGGGCGAGCAAATGTTTAAATGTGGGGTATTGATGCGAGACTAGAATTCATAGTTTAACATGTTATATGCCTTACAGTTTATGCGCATTAATGATAAAAATATACTTTTTATGTGCTTAATGGAGTTTATTTCATGTATAGGTGAATTGGAGATGGAAACCGAGCTAAATGGATGCCAATACGTCAAAAATACGCTTGAGAAGTGAAGAGGGAACACCCTAGCGTTAGGGGGTGTTTGCCTCCTAAAGCCAGGCTGGACCTGGCGTTAGGGGGGCGTTTGCCTCCTAAAGCCAGGCTGGCCCTGGCGTTAGGGGGGAGTTTGCCTCCTAAAGCCAGGCTGGACCTGGCGTTAGGGGGGCGTTTGCCTCCTAAAGCCAGGCTGGCCCTGGCGTTAGGGGGGAGTTTGCCTCCTAAAGCCAGGCCTGCCTTGGCCTTAAGAGGGCGTCNTAGAACCCGTTAGAGGATAAACTTATTGTGTTATTAATATAGATCTGATTGGTTGATTAATCTCTATTTGTTCAACTACGTTGTTGTTGTAGTTAATTGAATGGCCATCAATTAGCTGTGCCTATTTATTATGTATCTACTTGAGAGAGAGTGCATATTTAAGTGGTTGTTTGAACAAAATTACTCTCGGAGTATAGATGAAAGTCATAACCGAGGGTTTATATATTGGATTAGATATAACGATACCTCGGATGCAATCTAAAGTGAACTATAATAAAATCTAGCTAGCGTAACTTGAGAGAGTGCGTCTAGTAAATTATCATAATTACTTGAGAGAGATTTATGGTAGATAGAGTGTTCATGATTGATAAAGACAACTAATCAAGCTATATAAAGTATCCGAGAAGTAAATTCACCGACGGGGGAAACCATAACCTTAGATCTTTATTACAATTGTTTACACCTTAGCGTAGTTAATCTTTAGTTTTAATCTTTAGTGTTAGTAATTTAAATAACATCAAGTGACAGTTGAGTATTCTAACAGCTTGCTTGATACGTAAATTCCCTGTGGGATCGACTCTGGGCATAATACCCCGGATTATATTTGCAACGCCCGCTTAGTCTTTTATTAGACATAGTTGAGCGTGATCACTTTGCAGAAAAAATGAGGCACGAAGTCCCTAGATTCAGCATGGTCTCCAACATCCACCCAAAAATGCTGAGTTGGTTGGAAGATATACACGCTAGTGACAAAGCTATCGTCAGGAAACACTTGGGTAATCTACCATATCTTCTGGAAATCCAGCCTAACAAAATGATAGTAGAGGTTACTACCCTGTTCTAGGATCGTGAAAGGTCTGTGTTCCGCTTTGGGAACATCAAAACGGCGCCTTTGATAGAAGAGATAGGAGGGCTGGCTAACCTAGTATGGGAAACTCCAGGGTTGTTGATGCCTAAGAATTGCACAGGTAAAAGTTTCCTCAAAATGATGGGTCTGAAAAAGGATGCGGAATTGGTATGTTTGGAGGATTCTACATTCCTTTTGACTCATTGTACGAAAGGTATGGCTACAGCAAATCATATTGTACCTACCATGACGAGTTTGCTATCACTCTCTAGGACACGTCCATCACAGAGTGTTCGTGTTTATGGTTTGCTTTTTGGGTTTGATTGTGTTCCCGATGAAGAAGGAAAGGACCCATACCAGGCTAGCCATGGTAACTAAGACCATAATGGAAGGGGTAAATGGGCAATATTTCAGCATTGTGCCCATGATCGTTGCAGACATATATTGGGCCTTAGAAAGGTGTCAACAAGGAGCAAAGCACTTCGAATGTTGCAATTTATTACTTCAACTCTGGCTCATGGAACATCTCCAAAAAGGCAAATATCGACAGGACATTCACCGCCGATTGTGGGATGATCACATCGCTTTCCATCACCCAAAGCGAATGAACTATATCCCTGACATGTTCGCTCAGCCTGAAAATGCTGAAGGATGGGTTGAGCTTTTTGATAACTTGACTGAAGAATAGGTTCAATGGATGTTTGAATGGTTTCCAACGGATGAGTTCATCATTCGATCTTCGAGTTATGAGGCAAGCAGGAAGGAAGCAAGTCATCCCTAGGGTCGAGAAGATGATCCATCTTCGAGCTGACTTTCAAAATAATGATAGTCCTCACAAGTGCCAAGCTCAGCACCTGTGGTACTGCAAGGTTATACTTAAGAAAGACACCATCGAGCCAGACATGTATCACGCCGGTTATACCCCTTTCTATCTTGGTTGGTTAGAAGAAGATCTGGGTGGTCAGAGCAAGCCAGGGTACGTCCGAGGTCACAGAGTTATAGATGAAACGGCTGAAGCACAAGTCAAGTTCAACCAGCTGCGCAAAAGGATCCAGGAAAATGAGGATGATCACCACAAGATACATGAGTTCAACAAAAGACTGATCAAGGAATGGAAGGACATGGCTATCAACGCCAACAAGAGGCTGGGGTACTTGGAACGAGGTATAATCGAGCTGGAAGAAAAGTTCATCAAAAGAGTTGAAGATTGTCAAAAGGCTGAGGGAGCTGTAGGGGGATACCTAGCCAGAACTTACTAGTTGCTGGGACTTCGCGAGCTGTGAAAGCTGCTCGAAGGAAGCAAGAATGCCGAATCTGGGGAAGGTCCTTCTGGGACCAAGTAGATAGGAATGTCTTTATTTTTCTATCAATGTAATAAGGCTAATTCCCATTAGTGACTTTTATTTCTATCATTTCGGGATTTGTCTATTTTTATTATCAATAAAATGAGGCATTTAACATTTTAAGTTCTCCAAATCAATTTGTCGCTAGGCCTACCTCGGGCACAAAGAGGTTCCCAACTTAGGACACACTTTCATTTCTGCATTATGTGTTTAAATACTGCAATACTCTTTTCATGATCCTCACTGACTTGGTTACCTTTTGTTTTTATTTTTTCTTACTCCCCTCCCCAAAGGTTAGTTCGTGCATTCTGGCATCATCAGCCTATCGCACCAGATCCAAGGTCCCTCCACCTACTCCTCCCCCTAGTCCTCCTAAGGGCAAAGACAAAGGCAAAAGTAGGATGGAAGAGTCCAGCGGCATCAGAAAGGAGAATGTGATTGAACGGGTAAAGGCCACTGATGGACGAGGTATTCAAGTCCTTCATGAGAACATGTCACCACTTGAACAGAAATTGCTGAAGTTTCAGGAAGAACTCGATCAAGTCCGAAATCTGGCCAATTTGTCATTTTCCCTCAACGTCCCTGACGACAACCTTCCAAATTCTCAAAACCCCACACCTCCACAAAATATCCCAAGATAGCAAAATCATCCCGCACCTCACCATCACACCACTCCCCCAAAGAACCAAACTCTCCCGACGCAGTGCAATGCTTGCCACACCTCAAATAACACTCCACTACTCATCCCAGAACCTCAAAAGCCCACAAAAGACCATTTCCACACCTATAACAATCCCATCTATGTAGAAACCATGACCCATTCCACTCCGCCTATCCCACAGGTCCGAGACTGACAAAAAGGATTTACTTATCAGGAACCTGGCCGAGGAGCTTAGGAAACTGACCAGCCGAGTCCAGGGTGTTGAAAGAACCAAGGGGATTGAAGGGTTGAATTATGAAGACCTTTGTATCCAACCTGATGTCGAACTGTTCGAAGGGTACAAACCTCCAAAGTTTTAAATGTTTGACGGTACCGGTGATCCGAGAGTCCATCTGAGGACCTATTGCGACAAATTGGTTTACGTAGGAAAGGATGAAAGAATCCGCATGAAGCTGTTCATGAGGAGTTTGGAAGGAGATGCACTATCTTGGTACATCAGCCAAGACCCCAAGAAATGGTCAAACTGGGTAAGCATGGCGTCTGATTTCATGGACATGTTTAGATTCAACACAAAGAACGCACCGGATGTGTTATACATTCAAAATTTGAAGAAGAAACCTACAGAAAGCTTTCGCGAGTATGCTACTCGCTAGAGGTCCGAAGCCTCTAAATTCAGACCTGCTTTAGAGGAAGAACAGATGAACAAGTTCTTTGTCCGGGCTCAGGACCCTCAGTATTATGAACGGTTAATGATGGTTAAAGGCCACAAGTTCTATGAAATCCTCAAATTGGGTGAGCAGATTGAAGAAGGTATTAAAAACGGTATGGTTACAAATTTTGAAGCCTTGCAATCCACTAACAAGGCTCTACAGTCTGGTGTGTGTCTAAGAAGAGAGATGTGGGAGCCGTAATGGTTGCACAAAGAACCAAGTCCCCGCTCAAATACCAAACCTATCCGACACCTCCACTCACATATCATCCAACCCCGAATTACCAAGCACCCTCACCAAATTACCAAACTCCATGACCTTCCTACCAAGATCCACCACCCATATATCAACCTGCTTTGCCCAAATATCCACAACCCACTCCTGTCTACCACACTTATAATTCCTAGCCATCCCATTACCAATCACCCCCTGCACGCCAAAACTTCCCTAGACCTCGTCCCAATTTTGATCACCGCCCTCCAAACCAATACACCCCCATGGCCGAGCCCATTGACCAGTTGTATGAGAAACTCAAAGCTACTGGTTATGTCACATCTATCCCTGCGGCCACCCCTGAGAACCCGCACCCCTAAGTGGTATGGTGTGTCCTCTCATGCCGGAATGGTATGCACAGGATTGGGATCCCGAGGGTTCAATCGGGTTGTTCGTAGAAGGCTATGACCCAAAGAAACCCGCAGTCACTCTCAAATCGATCGTAGTCCAGATTCAGCCATCTGAGGCCGCTGAAGTGAATGTGTCTATACCATTTGAGTTTGAAGCAGCGCCACCTGCAAAGTCACCAGTGCCAAGTGAAGTTGAGCTTGTATCTCCAGCAAATGCACCAGTTTCATGCGAGGTCGCAGTCTTGCCACCCCGAACACATATTCCGTTTGAAGTAAATATGGTTGTACCAATTCCGGTGGAAATGTCAACCAAGCCACCCTTCTATTCAAACGATATCCCTTAGGACTATGCAGCCGAGGCGAGAAGGAAAGGCAAGGTCAGGTCTGAGGAAGCTTTCACAGCACAGGGTATGGCGAGAACTGGTAGGGTCTACACCCCTGAGAATCTGGCCGAGTCAAGCAAGCAGTCTGCCAACCGGCCTCCCCTTATCGAAATAGGTCCCGATGACCTTTGGAGAAAGGTACAGGCTAAGGAGTATTCAGTCATCGACCAGCTGAACAAGACCCCGGAACAGATATCCATCCTCTCTCTGCTGCAGAATTCCGAAACACACAAAAATGCTTTATTCAAAGTGTTTAGTGAAGCATATGTGCCAAACAACATCACTAGTGGGGAAATGGCCAATATGGTAGGCCAGGTAGTGGAGAGTCATAAAATCACTTTTCATGAGGACGAGCTACCACATGAAGGATTGGGGCACAACAAAGCACTGCACATCACCGTGCAATGTGAAGATCATTTCATCACAAGAATCTTGATTGATAGAGGTTCCAGTCTTAACATCTGTTCGTTGATAACACTCAAGAAATTGGGTAAAGGGCTACATGAGATAAGGGATGGGGTGATCAATGTGAAAGCCTTTGACGGTTCTCAGAGGTCCACCATGAGGGAGATCAGTCTATGTCTACAGATGGGACCGACTTGGTTCGAAGTGGATTTCCAGGTGATAGATGTGCCGACATCCTACAACCTGTTGTTGAGACGACCCTGGATTCATGTTGCTGGGGCCATAGCATTAACACTACATCAGGCGGTAAAATTCGAGTGGAACCACCAAGAGGTGATTATTCATGGCGACGGTAGCAACCCCATTTATATTCGTCAAGATATTCCGGTGATCGACAGAAAAAGGAAGATAGGCGGAGGAAATTACCACCATATTGAACGCGTCAATGCTATCGACAAGGAAAAGTGGTGGGACAACAAGATTGAGAGAATCCTGAACTGGAGAGGATATGAGCTAGGCAAAGGGCTCGATAAGAACCTCCAAGGGATCACGAAGCCCATAAAGCTCAAAGAGCATGGCACCACTTTTGGTCTGGGGTATGAGTACACTTGGAAGGAATTCAACGACTGGTCGCCACCTTGGCGTGGTCCCTATTACCCTTTGGAGTAGCCAATACCTCATCTTGAGCAGACTTTCAAGCAGGCCGACACTATTTACGATTCAGACATGGAAGAAGCACTTGCAGCAATGAGGAGTTTGTTCCTAGGATGATGATATGGATTTCTGTGTTGTTCTCGAGGGGGAGGGGGAGGAAGGCCCTTCCATACAGACTGTAATCAACTATCAAGACAACCAAAGCTCGAAAAGCCTCGGGGTAGCAAGACTAAAACAAGCATTATTTACTTTTTTATTTACTAAATGATTTTCCTTTTCCTGCATTTTTCAATTTCTGCAATAAATATCTTCAATGTTCAAAATAGTTATTCAATCTATCAAAGCATATTCTAAATTTCTCTTACGAATCTGATATTTATTGCTATGTTTTCTCTCATTACTTTATTTATACAACATTACTATTACTTGTCTTGAGGAACCGATGACTGTGACATGCAACGAGTCAACGCAGCAAACGGATATTGATTCAGATGAAGACGACATACCTGACGAGATTGTCAAAGAAGTTGAGAACATTGAGAACAGGCCTAGGTCCAACCTGGATGAGACTGAAGTTATCAACCTGGGAGATTCATAAAATGTCAGGGAGACTCGCATCAGCATTCATTTGTCACCATCAGAAAAGAAAGAATACACAAAGTTTCTAAGGGAGTATGATGACGTATTTGCATGATCGTATGATGACATGACTGGTCTAAGTACGTCTATTGTGGCTCACAAACTGCCAATCAATCCAATGTGTCCACCAGTGAAACAAAAGCTCAGAAAGTTCAAACTCGACATGAGTTTGAAAATCAAAGAAGAAGTTACCAAGCAGATCAATGCCAAAGTTCTCTGGGTAGTGGAGTACCCGACAGAATTAGCCAACATTGTACATGTTCCAAAGAAGGACGGGAAGGTCAGAGTCCGCGCCGACTACCGGGATCTCAATTAGGCCAGTCTGAAAGACGACTTCCCCTTGCCAAATATACACGTTCTGATTGATAACTGCGCCGAGCATGAATTGCAGTACTTTGTGGATTGCTTCGCTGGTTATCACCAGATTTGGATGGATGAGGAACATGCTGAGAAAACGGCGTTCATTACACCGTGGGGAGTGTATTGTTACAAGATGATGCCATTCGGTCTAAAGAATGCAAGGGCCACATACATGAGGGCCATGACCACTATATTCCATGACATGATTCACAAGGAGGTCGAGGTGTACGTGGATGATGTCATTATCAAATCAAAGAAAGCTGTTGATTTATTGTAATCCGCCGGGGAATAGAATTAGATCCGTCCAAAGTCAAAGCCATTCCAGAGCTACCACCACCAAGGAACAATAAATATGTGATGAGTTTTTTGGGGAGGCTTAATTACATCCGCCGGTTTATACCACAGTCTATAGTCATCTGTGAGCCAATCTTTAAGATGCTGAAGAGGGACGCTGCGACCGAGTGGACCGATGATTGTCAAAAGGCTTTCGACAGAATCAAGGAATATTTGTCAACACCGCTAGTCCTAGTAGTGCCCGAGCCAGGCAAACCTTTGCTACTATCTTGCAGTATTAGATGGAGCTTTCGGATGCGTTCTAGGGCAGCACGATGAAACAAGAAGGAAGGAACAAGCTATTTATTACCTCAGCAAGAAGTTCACTCCATATGAGGTCTGGTATTCTTTAGAGCGTACCTGTTGTGCTCTGACTTGGGTCGCCCAAAAGCTGAGACATTACTTCTGTGCCTACAAAACATATCTCATATCAAGGATGGATCCATTAAAGTACATCTTTCAGAAGCCCATGCCCACTGGCAAGCTAGCCAAGCGGCAAATCCTGCTGAGCGAATTTGACATT
This sequence comes from Nicotiana paniculata, assembly GCA_005239505.1. NCBI lineage: Eukaryota > Viridiplantae > Streptophyta > Magnoliopsida > Solanales > Solanaceae > Nicotiana > Nicotiana paniculata. Next base: position 3,563 of record ML349544.1, on the reverse strand, counting down.
GTTTAAATGACTCATAAGGCAGTTAAAAGACAAGCTTTGGCTGACCATCTTGCTGAGAATCCTGTAGATGGAGGATACGAACCCCCGAAAACATATTTTCCTAATGAAGAGGTATCACTCATAGGAGAAGATATTGCAGAATCCTATGATGATTGGAGGATGTTCTTTGATGGAGCAGCAAACTTCAAGGGAGTCGGTAGTGGAGTAGTACTAGTATCAGAGACCGGTCAGCATTATCCGATATCCGCCAAAATCAGGTTCCTTTGCACCAACAATATGTCCGAATATAAAGCCTGCATTTTAGGGCTCAATATGGCTATTGACATGAACGTCTAGGAACTATTAGTGATCGGGGATTAAGACTTATTGGTACATCAGGTACAAGGAGAATGGGAAAAAAAGAATTCCAAGATACTACTGTATCTGCACCACGTACAAGAGTTAAGAAAGAGGTTCACAAAGATAGAGTTCCGGCACGTCCCTAGAATCCGAAATGAGTTCGCCGACGCATCTACTTTGTCCTCAATGATCCAGCATCCGGACAAGAATTTCATTGACCCTATTCCCATAAAGATCCATAATCAGCCAGCTTACTGTGCCCATATCAAAGAAGAAGCAGATGGAAATCCTTGGTTTCATGACATCGATAAGTACTTGGCAAAATGAGAATACCCCGAGCTTGCAAATTCCACTCAGAAACGCACACTTCGGAGATTGTCCAACAATTTCTTTCACAGCGGAGGAATAATGTATATGAGGATTCCCGATTTGGGGTTATTAAGGTATGTTGACGCAAAAGAAGCATCAAAATTGCTAGAAGAAATTCATGCAGGGACCTGTGGCCCACATATGAACGGTTTTGTTCTAGCAAAGAAGATACTCCGACCTGGTTACTTTTGGATGACTATGGAAACAGACGGCATCCAGTATGTTCGAAAGTGCAACCGCTGCCAGATACATGGGGATATGACAAAAGTACCTCCAAGTGATCTCAATGCAACCAGCTCACCATGGTCGTTCGCCGCTTCCAATGGCCACAGGTTCACTTTGGTCGCCATTGACTACTTCACTAAATGGGTTGAAGAAGCCTCCTACAAAGCAGTTATTAAGAAAGTCGTGGCCGAATTAGTCCACGACCGCATTGTTTGTCGGTTCGGAGTTCCAGAGTCAATCATCACTGACAATGGTTCTAATCTCAACAGTGACTTGATGAAATCTATGTGTGAAACTTTCAGGATCAAACACAAGAATTCCACAACATACAGACCTCAGATGAATGGAGCCGTAGAGGCTGCTAACAAAAACATCAAGAAGATACTAAGAAAGATGATAGAAAGTCACAAGCAATGGCATGAAAAGTTATCATTCTCTTTACCGGTATACCGCACCACTATCCGCACATCAACAGGGGCAACTCCCTATATGCTAGTTTATGGTACAGAGGCTGTAATTCCTGCCGAAGTGGAGATTCCATCTCTAAGAATTATACAGGAAGCTGAGCTCAGCGATGCAAAATGGGTAAGAAGTCTTTATGAGCAACTGGCCCTCATAGACGGGAAGAGAATGAATGTAGTATGTCATGGTCAACTATATCAGAACAGAATGGCCAGGGCCTTCAACAAGAAAGTCAAGCCGAGACGATTCACACCAGGGCAGCTGATGTTAAAGAAAATCTTTCCACACCAAGATGAAGCCAAGGGGAAGTTCTCTCTCAACTGGAAAAGTCCGTACATGGTTCATAGAGTGCTGACAGGAGGAACACTCATACTTTAAGAAAGGGACGGAGAAGTTTGGCCGAAATCGATCAATTCATATGTAGTCAAGCGCTACTATGTGTAATCTTTATGTTTTCTCAGTGATGTAATTTGAACTACGCATGACCTGATTCACGTTTAAGAGGGGATACGTAGGGCCCTATGGGTTCGGTCACAATTCAATAAAAATCTATTTTTCCCCGCAATTGGAAACTGGGGCAGAATTTTGAGGAGGACACTCAAAATTCCGAAGAAAGTTAAGCCAGTCGCCGCGTGAGCAGCAGTCATAAGCATACACCTAGAAAACTGGGGTAGAATTTTGAGGAGGACCCTCAAAATTCCGCAACAGGAGAGGTTGTAATGTCTCAAGCCATGTCATGTCATCGGTTCATCTAAAACTATTTTAGATAATATGCTTATATTATACTTTTACAAAATCATGCATATTTATTTTTTCTAAAGCAGCTTGTTTAGTGAACGCTACCCCAATGACACAGACAGTATCAAGCAAATGAGCCAAGCATGGCCAGCAAGAATGCGAACTAACCTTTCCCCTTTACAAAACTCACGATCTTTCTTTGGATGCAGGCACAAAACTTCAAAAAAAAGCCCCAATATATATTATCCGCTCCAAGGAAAGACATCCTTCCTCAAACTCATCATGCCAACACTTATTATCAGCACAAACAATGCTTCATTATCATAATGTTCTACCGCAATTTAACACCAGCTAAGATTTTCTGTCTTCCTTCCTTAAATAATTGCATAAGGCTACCTTTCTGCCTTCCGAGGTTAAACGCTACCTCCATCTGCATTTACATATTGCATAAGGCTACCTTTCTGCCTTCCGAGGTTAAACGCTACCTCCATCTGCATTTACATATTGCATAAGGCTACCTTTCTGCCTTCCGAGGTTAAATGCTACCTTCATCTGCATTCGCATATTGCATAAGGCTACCTTTCTACCTTCAGAGGTTAAACGCTACCATCATCTGCATTCACATATTGCATAAGGATACCTTTCTACCTTCTGATACTACCTCCATCTGCATTCGCATATTGCATAAGGCTACCTTTCTGCCTTCCCAGGTTAAACGCTACCTCCATCTGCATTCGCATATTGCTAAAGCTACCATTCTGCCTTCCGAGGTTAAACGCTACCTCCATCTGCATTTGCATATTGCATAAGGCTACCTTTCTGCCTTCCGAGGTTAAACACTACCTCCATTTGCATTCGCATATTGCATAAGGCTACCATTCTGCCTTCCGAGGCTAAGCATTGCCTCACGTTTACTTTTCAAAGCAATCACTGTCTCTATCATTATTCACTTTGATTCCTTTCGAGCTAAACTCTGTCCTTTTTAAATTCACAAGACTAAGCTTTGTCTTGTTAGCATTGATGCGAGACTAAATTGCATAGTTTCACATGTGATATACCTTACATTTTATGCGCATTAATGATAAAATTACACTTGTTATGTGCTTAATGGAGTTTATTTCATGTGTAGGTGAAGTGGAGATGGAAACGGAGCTAAAAGGATGCAAATACGTCGAAAAATATGCGAAAGGGGACACCCGGGCGATAGCCGGGCGACAGAACCAAACACACTGACCCTACCTGGCGCTAGCCAGGCGTTAGGGCTGAAACGCCAGCCCTACCCTGGCGTTAGCCAGGCGTTTGGGCTGAAACGCCAGCCCTAGCCTGGCGTTAGCCAGGCGTTTGGGTCCAACGCCAGGGTCCCCAGCCGGCCAGAAATTGAGTTTTGACGGGTTTAAGTGTTTTCTAATTGAAATAGAAGTCTCCTACAC
>MDKI01225371.1:0-55259 GCA_005239505.1 Nicotiana paniculata | reverse complement strand
TTCAAATCCTATATTACTTGTCGACCACGTACACTTGCGTGTGCATTGGGAAACCAACCAACAGGGACCGAAACAACTAATGGCAGTGAGTCTACAAAATGGTAGAGACCTAGACTTTGAGCAAGAGATTGCTCGCGAAAGAAAACCTACCGAGACACTTGTGCCTATGCCCATTGAGGTAGATGATTCAGCAGGGTTGACTGAGGTGATGGTAAAACAAGCTCAAGAAGATGCCAGCAAAGAAAAAGAGGTTGTGAAAGATGCTGAGACAACACAGGAACCGATAGTGGAGGCGGTGCCTGAATAAGAAAAAAATCAAATCACAGGGAAGAAACGATCTCCAGCACCATTCCCATATAGATTGGCCAAGTATAAGAAAGATGAGAAATACAATAACTTCTTAGAGATGTTGAAGCAAATTCAGGTAAACATTCCATTGATTAATGCTTTGAAGGAGATGCCTGGTTATGCGAAAATGATGAAGGACTTGATGTCCCGCAAGTTCAACTTCCAAGACTTGGCCACAGTCACACTAACTCAGACTTGCAGTGCTGTTGTGACGAGACCTATTGCTGAGAAGCTGTCTGACCCAGGGAGTTTCACAACTCCCTGCACTATAGGTAACTTTGCATTTGCTAAGGCACTGTGTGATTTGGGGGCAAGAATAAATCTTATGCCCCTAGTTATCTATAAAAGGCTCGGGATTGGAATAGCTTGACCCACGTCCATGTTTTGCAGCTAGCTGACAAGACAGTCAAGAGGCCCTCTGGTATTCTTGATGATGTGTTGGTGCAGGTTGGGAAGTTTGTGTTCCCAACAGATTTTTTCATTCTTGATTATCGGGTTGATGAGGAAATTCCCATAATTTTGGGAAGACCATTCTTGTCCACTGGGATAGCTCTAATCGACTGTGAAACCGGAGAGCTCAAGATGAGATTAAATGATGAAGAAATAACATTCAACGTGCAGAAATTTATGAGGCGACTAAGTGAATTCGCCAATTGCTCTCTAATAGATGTCGTGAATGTAATTTTGGAGGAGGATGACGAGACATTGAACATTCAAGATCCTCTAGCAGCTTGTCTCATGAACCTAGATAAAACTAATGGAGAAGAATTAGCAGAGTGGGTACTTGCTCTTGAAGGCAAGGGTTTTTGGAAGAGGGAGCTCGAATTTGAGCCCTTGCACTTAGAGGAAAGAAAAACTCCTCCGGCTAAGCCATCCATAGAAGATCCCCCAAAACTGGAGCTGAAGCCACTTCCCTCCCATCTCAGGTATGCATTCTTAGGACCTAACTCAATGTTACCTATTATTATCTCATCTAGTTTGTTGGATGTGCAGGCAGAACAACTTTTACAGGTACTGACGGAGTGCAAGACTGCAATTGGGTGGACCATTGCAGACATCAAAGGGATCAAATCGACCTTCTGTATGCATAAGATTCTACTGGAAGATGGGCAAAAACCTTCCAGATAACACCAAAAAAAGCTGAACCCCAATATGAAGGAAGTGGTGAAGAAAGAAGTTATTAAGTGGTTAGATGCAGGAATCATATTCCCCATCTCTGACAGCAACTGGGTTAGCGCATTTCAATGTGTACCAAATAAGGGTAGAATCATGGTAGTAAAAAATGAGAAGAATGAATTTATCTCTGCATGAACCGTCACAGGTTGGCGAATCTGTATGGATTACAGGAAGTTGAAATTGGCCACCCGGAAAGACCACTTCCCATTTCTATTCATTGATCAGATGTTAGATAGACTTACGGAGAGGTCTCATTTTTATTTTCTGGATGGATACTCTGGGTACAATCAAATATCTATTGCACCAGAGGACAGAGAAAAGACCTCGTTCACATGCCCTTATGGGATTTATGCGTTTCGGAGAATGCTGTTTGGCCTAAGCAACACACCTGCCACATTCCAAAGGTGCATGATGGCCATATTCACGGACATGGTAGAGGAAATAATGGAGGTGTTCATGGATGATTTCTCAGTGGTGGGGAATTCATTCAATGATTTCCTTAATAACTTGAGAATAATATTGAAGATCTGTATAGAGACTAATCTGGTGCTAAACTGGGAGAAGTGCCATTTCATGGTACAAGAAGGTATAGTCTTGGTCCACTTGGTGTCAAGTAAAGGCATTGAGGTGGATCGCGCAAAGGTTGACGTGATAACAAAGCTTCCACCACCCACTTCCGTCAAAGCAATTAGAAGGTTTCTTGGGCATGCCGGTTTCTATAGGAGATTTATAAAAGACTTTTCCAAAATTTTGCTAACCCCTTGTGTAAATTGCTTGAAAAAGATCATCTTTTTGTGTTTTATGATGGGTAGCATTTGAGGAATTAAGGAAGAGACTGGTTACAACACCTATAATTGTTGCCCCCTACTGGGAGTTACCCTATGAGCTAATGTGTGATGCAACTGACTATGCGGTGGGAGCAGTGCTTGGGAAGTGAAAATATAAAATCATGCACCCAATATACTACGCAAGTAGAACATTGAGTGGAGCCCAGCTGAACTACACTGTGACTGAGAAGGAGATACTGGCAGTAATGTTCGCGTTGGACAAGTTCAGATCGTAACTAATAGGCTCGAAGGTAATTGTATATACTAATCATGCTGCTCTCAGGTACCTGATCGAGAAGAAAGAGTCAAAACCGCGCTGGATTCGTTGGGTGCTACTGCTACAAGAGTTCGACTTGGAAATTCGTGACCGAAAGGGAACGAAAAACCAAGTAACTGACCACTTGTCGAGACTGGAAGGAGCTGAAAAACCGGTTGAGGTAGAAGATATTCTGGAAACCTTTCCAGATGAGAAACTACTAGCCACAAGTCTTGAGGAAATGCCATGGTATGCAGACATTGCAAACTACCTGGCGAGCAGTATAATTCCTTATAACCTTTCCTCTGTGCAAAAGAAAAAGTTTTTCCGTGATTGCCGCATGTATTATTGGGATGAACCTTATCAATTTAGGATTTGTGTTGACAACATGATCCGGAGATGTATCCCCGAGATAGACCAGTCTTCTGTTTTGCAGGCATGTCACACATCAGCATAGGGTGGACATTTTGGAGGAGTCATGACAGACGCGAAAGTTCTGGAAGCAGGCTTCTACTGGCCAACAGTGTTCAAAGATGGACATTTATGGGTAAAGGGCTGTGATGAATGCCAGCGAACCGGGAACATTTCCCGTCTCCATGAGATGCCCATGAACCCAATTCAGGAGGTTGAAGTGTTCAATGTATGGGGAATCGACTTCATGGGGCCCTTTGTCAGTTCATATGGAAACAAGTACATACTTGTCGCTGTAGACTACGTGTCCAAATGGGTGGAAGCGGTAGCACTCCCCACCAATAATGCAAAGGTGGTGATTGGGTTTTTGAAAAAGAACATATTCACCCGGTTTGGAAACCCAAGGGCCATAATCCGTGACGGAGGCACTCATTTCTGTTATCGAGCCTTCGAGAAGTTGCTAGAAACGTATGATGTACGCCACAAGGTGGCCACTCCAGATCATCTGTAGACAAGTGGGCAAGTGGAAGTGTCAACAGAGAAATAAAGAGTGTGTTAACTAAGACCGTGAATTCCATAAGAACGGACTGGGCGAGAAAGTTAGATGATGCACTCTGCGCTTATAGAACTGCTTTCAAAACACCGATTGGCATGTCTGTATTGGTAAAAAAGAGTTTCACACGTAAGCCAACTCTTGACAACTGAGCCAGTTATGTGGACACAGGAGAACACGACAGCTGGATGTGATTCTTTGAAGAGGTACGGAAAAAAAGGCACGATTCAATAAACCCTCGAGCTCATCAGCCACGGGAAACTCGCTCTAATCGAGACAAGGAAGGGACACAGTCAGAGTGAATCTAGACAGAGCTACGGATAAATTCAGGAATCCCCAATAAAAATCCCAAACGTTATGTAACCTTCACATAACATTTACGATTGCCCTTGGTAATGCCTCATTAATGTAATAATTAGTCATTAATGAGCAATTATTGCAAGAACCAAACGTTATATTAAGAAACCTCCTATATAAAGGAAGGAAATATAACTTGTAAGATCATCTGATTTTCGAATACAATCTACTTTGCTTTTCTATATTTCTGCAATATTGTCTATTACTTGTTTCTCTTTATTTAGTATTATTTCCTTGATTATCAGTAACCAGTGTTCATCCTAGAAATAGCTTTGGTCAAAGGATCTAATTCTTTGGTTAAACAAATTGGTTCCGTTACCAGGTATTCTGATAATCTTTGTTCATTTTTTCATTGATATCCTCTAAAACGATGTCAAAATCCAACGACAACAACCTACAGAGGAATGGAACATCAGTCCCATCACCTCAAGGAACACCTCGTGTTTCAAGGGAACCGTCCCCAGAAAGATCTGACGACAACCACAATCATAATGAGCAGACGATAGAACAATATTGAATAAGGCAAATGATTGCGGACTACGTGGGACAAGCTTTGCAAGAATTTTCAAGGGGATTACCAACAACACCTCATGCATCACTGACACCACCTCTAAACAATACGGTCACCGGGAAAAATCCTCAGTCTGGATTGGTAAATTCGGCAAAGGGCGACACCCCTAACGAATCTCTTGAAGCAAGACCAGGTATGCCTAATAACTCTGAATTACAAAATTTACTGCTAACCATGAAGAAACAGATGAAGGAGCAGAACGATCGCATCGAAAAAATTCCTGGAGTACCGCCTATTATCAAAGGCATTGATGTTGATAGGTATTCTCAACAACTTTGGAAGCCAAGTGCGGCACCCTTGCCTATATCCAAGAAGTTTACAATGCCCGACGTTCCCAAATATGATAGAACAACTAACCCACGTGATCATGTGACTGCTTTCACTACTGGAGTAAAAGGCAACGACTTAACAAAACAAGAGATTGAATCAGTCCTTGTCAAAAAATTTGGGGAAACACTTACCAAAGGGGCCCTAACCTGGTATTCTCTTCTCCCTGAAAATTCTATTGACTCTTTTGCTGAGCTTGCAGATTCATTTATAAAAGCACACTCTGGTGCACAAAAAGTTGAGAAAAGAATAGAAGACATATTCAAAATAAAACAAGGAGACACGGAACTACTTTGTGAGTTTGTAGACAGGTTTCAACAAGAAAGAATGCAATTACGAGGGTGCCTGATAATTGGGCAGCCATGACATTTGCAAGCAACCTAAACGATAAAAGCTCAGAAGCCACGAGACGACTTAAGGAAAGTCTAAGAGAATTCCCCGCTACAACATGGAATGATGTATATAACATGTATAATACTAAACTCAGAATAGAAGAAGATATCATTGCTCGTTCAAGAGATCTAGATCATTCGAGATCCAGACGTCGTGAATCAGACAGAAGATCAGGTAAAAATAGGTACGATCCTTACTTAGACCCTCGGGACGTGATATTTGTCCTAGGTTCGAAAACACAAGGTCATACTATAGACCACTAGGAAGAGACGTAGTCTCATCCTCATATAGATCTAGAAAGATCGAGATGAACGACCTAGAGGTAATACCCGAATTGGGGATCATACATTTAATGTAAGTACTACTGAGCTTGTCTCAATATTGAGAAACATGGGAGACAAGGTTATGTGTCCCAAAGAGATGCGATCAAATCCAAATAAAAGGAACCCAGATCACTGGTGTGAATTCCATAACGATCATGGGCACAGGACTGCGAATTGCAGATTTTTACAAGGTGAAATAGAACATTTATTGAAACAGGGCTATTTAACAGAATTATTTAGTGATAAAGGTAAACATGCATATATGAAGAATAGACAGGAGCCCCTAAAGCCTCCTTCTCCAAAGTGAACCGTCAACGTGATACATGGAGGAGAGGAGGTAAACGAAATAGTTTTCCAATTAGCATCAAAGGTCACAATTACCCACAGAAAGCAGGTTCGAGAAGATCCAACTGAAGATGAAATAACCTTTGACGATGCAGATTTTGGTGGACTAATGCTTTCCTATAATGATGCCCTGGTAATATCCTTACTCATTCATGACACTAACGTTAAAAGAGTGTTGATTGATCCAGGTAGTTCATTCAATATCATCTTGTTAAGAGTCGTGGAAGAAATGCTAATGGAAAATCTGGTGATCCCAAAGGCATGAGCCATATCAGGGTTTCATAACTCCACGGTGATAACCAAATGAGAGATTGAACTTAGCACTTACACTGAGGGAGCAGTTAAAAATGCTAAATTCCAAGTCATTGATACTGACATGGCTTATAATGTGATTATAGGAAGGCCTTGGATTCATGATATGAAAGCAATACCATCCACCTTACACCAGGTAATCAAATTTCCCTCAGAATGGGGAATCAGACAAATTAGAGGTGATCAACTGACCTCCAGAAATATAAATTCAGTGGCACTTTATACAAAAAGGGACGGAAGAGCCAGAAGATAGAGAAATCTTTCAAACAGATGTCTCTACCCAATCAGGTATGGAAAAAATTACTAACCAAATAGGTACGAAAAAAGTAAATCTTCAAACAGGTACGGAAAGAGACACCCGAGTGAAGGAGGATTCAGTCACCATGAAAGATGCGCTGGACCATATAGATGTGGACTCTAGATCGGATGTCGTTCACGAACGGAAGAAGACGAACACGTCAAAAAAACTACAGAAGAGCTCGAAACTATTCCATTGTTTGAACAAAAACCTGAACGGAAGGTGTATGTAGGCACGAGGCTTAGTCCCGATCGAAAAGGTACGTTAATTGACTATTTAAAGGCTAATGCAGACTGTTTTGCATGGTCCCATTCAGATATGACTGGTATTCTACCAGAGGTAATGACTCACAAATTAAATGAAGATCCATCCTTCATACCTGTTAAACAGAAAAAAGAAAGCAAGGACCATTCAAGAACCAAGTGATTGACGAAGAAGTTCAAAAAATCTTGAAAATTGGTTTGATATGGGAGGTAAAGTACCCTAACTGGCTAGCTAACACTATGGTGGTACCTAAAAAGAATGGCAAATGGAGGGTATGCGTAGATTATACTGATTTAAATAAAGCATGCCCCGAAGATTCATTCCCATTACCACATATAGATCAAATGATTGATGCCACTGCAGGTCATGAATTATTAAGCTTTCTAGATGCATATTCTGGTTATAATCAGATTAAAATGGATCCCTCAGATGAGGAAAAAACTTCCTTCATTACAAACAGGGGGACTAACTGTTATAAATTTATGCCGTTTGGCTTGAAAAATGCTGGAGCCACCTATCAAAGGTTAGTGACTAAAATGTTTCAAGAACATCTTGGAAAGACGATGGAAGTTTATATTGATGATATGTTGGTAAAATCAACACAAACGGAAGACCATTTCCAGCATCTATCTACTACTTTTGATATTTTACACAGGTATAATATGAAGCTAAATCCAGAAAAATGCGCCTTTGGAGTGTAATCAGGTAAATTTTTGGGTTTCCTTGTATCGAACAGAGGAATAGAGGTAAACCCCACTCAAATTAAAGCTATAGAAGAAATACCTGATATTTTAACAAATAAGAAATAAGTTCAAAGACTAACAGGGAGAATAGCATCTTTGGGAAGATTTATTTCTTAGTCTTCCGAAAAAAGTTTTAAATTCTTCTCAGTTCTCAAAAAGCAGAATCAGTTCGAATGGACTAAATAATGTCAGCAAGCCCTCAAGAATTGAAGATTTATCTATCGAAACCACCGCTGCTTTCAAAGACAAAAGAGGGGGAAAGATTGTACATCTACCTAGCTGTTTCATAAATTGTTGTAAGTGCAGTACAGGTAAGAGAAGAAAAAGGTAAGCAATCACCTATCTACTATGTAAGTAAAACTTTGCTAGATGCTGAAACTAGATATCCACATCTGGAAAAATTAGCCTTAGCTTTAATAATGGCATCTAGAAATTTACGACCATATTTTCAATGTCACCCAATCACTGTTATGACTTCATATCCTTTAAGAAATATTCTGCATAAACAAGAATTGTTAGGAAGATTAGCCAAGCGGGCCATAGAATTAATTGAGCATGAAATAATCTATCAGCCTAGGACTGCAATTAAGTCGCAAATACTAGCTGATTTTGTTGCTGACTTTAGTAATAGCATTATCCCTGAAGTAGAAAAAGAGTTACAACTTTTTAACGGTGCTAATCCGGGCCTATGGACCCTATTCACCGATGGCTCCTCAAATCTAAAAGGTGTCGGCTTAGGAATAGTCTTAATATCACCCACGGGTGAACTTGAGGAATAGTTTCACAAAAATGGAGACGAACCGGGATAACGTCCGATCTTGTTTCTGGATTGAGTAGAAAAGGGATATATGAAGTTCGTTCTCTTCCTCTGTGCATCTCTGTGATGGGTAAATCTCCAAAAGATGCGGCAAGCTATCAAGTGTTATCCTATAAATAAAAATGAAGCAGAGTACAGAGCTGTTATTGCAGGGCTTGAACTCACACGGGAACTCTCAATCGAGCAAATCGTGATCAACAACGACTACCAACTGGTAGTAAATCAGATGCAGGGGACTTACATCGCTCGAGAGACTCGAATGCAACAATATCTTGAAAAAGCACGAGAGCTCGTGAGACAATTCAAAACATGGAAGGTAATACAAATACCTAGAGAGGAAAATGCAGAAGCAGATGCATTAGCTAACCTCGCAGCAGTCACGGAAGTAAGAAACAAAGACAATGCAATTGTCGTCCATCTATTCCACTCAACGATCGACCAGGACAGGAATGAGGTAACTTTCAACAACTTAACCCGGGACTGGAGAAACGAAAATTCTTAATTTTTTGCAGAATGGCACCGCACCTGAAGACAGGAAAGCAGCTCAAGCACTTTGCCGCAAAGCTGCACGGTACTGCCTTATTCGCAACTCACTTTATCGCAAGATGTTCAGAGGACCCCTAGCTAAATGCCTCGGACATAACCAAACGGAGTTTGTGATGAAAGAAGTCCATGAAATACGCTGTGGAAATCATACAGGAGAAAGATCCTTGGTAAAAACCTTAATTAGAGCTGGGTATTATTGGCCCAAGATGGAAGAAGAAGTCGAGAACTTCGTATCTAAATGCGACAGGTGCCAAAGGTTCGCCAATAACATGCATCGACCAGCAGAATTACTACATGCAGTTATATCACCATGACCCTTTATGAAATGGGGTATGGACATAGTAGGACCTCTTCCCCCGACTAAGGGACAGGTACGGTTTATAATTATATTAACCGACTACTTTACAAAATGGGTAGAGGCAGAAGCATTCAAACAAGTGCGAGAAAAGGAAGTAAAAAGCTTCTTATGGCGAAACATAATATGCCGCTTTGGTATACCAAGGGAGATCGTGTGTGATAATGGCCCACAATTCATAGGCTCGCAAATCACAGAATTCTTTGAAAGCTGGCAAATCAAACGGATCACTTTAACACCATATCATCTCGTGGCTAACGGTCAAGCGGAATCAACGAATAAAATCATCGTCAGCAACCTGAAGAAGCGGCTAGATAAAGCCAAGGGAAATTGGCTTGACGAGTTACTAGTGGTGCTATGGGCATACATAACAACTTCAAAAATAGCCACGGGAGAGACTCTGTTCGCACTTGTCTATGGTTCAGAAGCCTTAATATCTGTGGAAATCGGTGAGCCAAGAATAAAGTTCATGACAGCTACGGGAGAAGCAAACAACGATGAATTACGGACTAATCTGGACCTGCTCGAACCACGAAGGGAAGCATCATTAATACGGATGGCAACCCAAAAACAAATAATTAAGCTCTACTATAACCGCAAAGCCCATCTTCGGTACTTCAAGATTGGGGACTTCGTCCTCAAAAAAGTCTTTCAATCAACGAAGGAAGCAGGCACAGGAAAGCTAAATCCAAACTGGAAAGGACCTTACAAAGTCCGAGGCATAGCTGGGAAGGGTGCTTATGAGTTGGAAGCTATGGACGACAGAGTTCTACCAACAAGCTGGAACTCCATCCACCTGAAGAAGTATTACTTCTAAGGAAAAGAAGTACCCCCGGTCAGGTATCACACGTTCGATTTTATTTTGAACATTTAAAAATTTTACTAACTTTTTTAGATGATAGGCATAAAGCTAACCCATCACCAGATGATGATATTAGACCTGCAAAGACGCGAGGAAATAACACAATTCCCGGTCTAGGGTTACACTTTCTGATGGACGTTTTAAAGGGTTAAGCAGTCATCATCTAAAAAACTATATACCTTTGAGTCCGGAATATTTTTCCTTTTCAGGAAAAGGACCACAAGGAAGGAATAATCAAGTGCTCGAGATCTCATTCTTCAAAACTCAAACACTTGGGGAACTATACAGTATGGAAGGCTAAGACGAAGCAAAGAAGAATATCAGAAAGTCAAAAGCTCTAGCCTGAAGACCCATCTACCCAAGAAGACAAGTGATACGAGCAGAATCGAAAGAGATCAAAAAAGTCACCCAAATACAAAGCCTAATGCAAAAATGCAAAAAACCTTCGAACATGTTCAGGTTGAAAGGCAAAATATTAGTAACGAGGAAGAAACATACATCTTTATACTTATTCAAAACTGTTGTAACAAAAACAGTTAGGGGTAAAAGATCATCATTAGTGTACTCATTCAAAAATTGTTATGATTAAAAATAGTTACGAAATCTTTGTACTCATATAGAAAACTGTTATCAAATAAAACAGTTATGGATAAAAGATCAAATCCTTGTATTTGTTCAGAAAACTGTTATCAAATAAAACAGTTACGAATAAGAAAACATTTTCCTCGTACTTATTAGAAAACTGTTTCCAACAAAAACAGCTGCGGGTAAAAACCCCAATTCTTATAATAACTGTTACTAATAAAAAATAGTTGCTCCCTTGTATTTACTCGAAAAAACTGTTACCTATGAAAAACAATTACGAAATACAAGTGTATATCAAATTTGTTAAATAAAAACAGTTGCAACATGAATCTTAGACGATAATCGTAAACACATGTAAAATGTCGTGGAAGTTCAAACAAAAAACTTCCCTTAGAAGCATTTCTAAACATGTGAAATATTCCTATCACTCTATTGCATTACTATGAAGTTGAGACGTCTTCTTCATTAAGCATCAATCAAAAATGGCCCTATCTTATAAATAAAGCCTATCATAAACAAAGGCTTATATTTTGTACAAACACCGTGCCTACTATAAAAAGGTTCGAGTGATTTTAGTATTTTCATGCGAAAGTTTAGAGGTAAAACTAAAACCCTCAAAAAGCAAGACATGCAAAACACTTAAGAGCAAAACAGAAGCTCGAAACAAAAAAGTCATAAATTGCATTCATATCAAAAAGAGCGGCTAAGTAAAGACTAAGTACTAACTAGTACTTAGCCACATATAATAATTACATTTTTGTGCCCCTAAGTTGTTAGTTGGGGACTTCAAATAACCAAATTTACCCCCGATGGAGTTGGGGGTAACCACTAATCCATTAAAATAAAAAAAATAACAAGGAGAACCAATACTTTAATCTTCTTGTGGAGGAGGGATGACTTCTTCATTAATAGGAGGAACGGGGGAAACTTGAGGCGAAGAGGCACGAGCGGCAGAAGTTTCACCATCAGATGGAGAAAGATTAAGACCTTGTTGAGTCTTCTCCATAGAATCTTTGGTTTTAGCTATTGTAGTGTTGAGGTTGAAACCTTCTTGACTCATCTCTGTCAATGTATCAAGGCGAGAATTCATATACGCCCAACTTACATCAACAACAACCGCTTCTTCAAGATCGTTATAATCTTTTGCCCAAATTTGAAGCTCGGCTTTTAACCCATCCTTCTCCGCTTCAGCAGCTTCATGGGCAACCCTCAGAGGTACGATCGACTCCTCCAAAATTTGGACTCTATTTAAAGCATTACGTAGTTCTTCTTGGGTCCGAGAGAGTAATTTTACGAGCTCGCCAGAATATACATCCTTCTGCCCTAGAAAATCCTTCAAGTTCCTGATCTCCTCCGAGGCTTGAGACAGTTGTTCAGCAATTGAGGATTCCAGAATGCTCTTATCCTTATCAGCCTGGTTTGAAGAAGCCTTCTCCACCGCCAGTTTCGCTGCCGTAATCCTCAGTTGTCTTTTCAAGGTATTCCTCTCCTTCTCTAAGGCGTCCATATCAATTCTCAATCTATCATACTGTGCCCTTAGATTACCAAGATCTGCCTGCAATTCTCTTGTTTCCTGATCCAAATCCGAGATCTTCTTCATAAGCTCCATACCAATAAGGTTGATCTACAAGAAGCAAACCAATTAGATATGATAAATTATTTAGACATGGTAAAATTCACATGTGGAAATAGAATTGCACCGTACCTTCAAGGAGGTATGCACCACTTCATTGGCCCAAGTAAGGGCTGTATGGCTAGCTAGCTTGGTTTTCTCCGTGGGACCTATCAAAGGTTTGAGCCATAGCTCGAGCTTACCCGTCTTCTTGAAAAGACTTCCCTCAGCTGGGACCTCTATCATCACCCTCCGCATTTCCCTGCTGAAAGACCCTACTTCCCTAATGGAAGGAATGGAAGCAGGCACAGATGGGACAACAACAAGCACTGAGGGTTGGGGAATTGAAGAAGTCACGGGCAAAATAGCAGGCACGGAAGATTGAAGAATTGAGGAAATCCCAGGTAAAGATACGACATAAACCGTAATAGCTAAAAGAGCGGAGGAAACACGAGGAACCGATGAAACATCTTCCCTTAAAGAGTCAGGAAAAATAGTAGCTAAAGGAACATCATCAGGAGCAAGATCAAAACCTTCGTGGAACAAGTACTCAACAGAATCATGAACAGGGGACTGTGAAACATTTTTATAGGTTAAGGGTCTAACTGCAGACACGGAAGGCAAAGTCATGGGTGTAGACTCATCGTCCAAAACCACCCGCCTTCTCCGTGACCTGTGCACCAAAGCACCCTCCTTTTCTTCTTCTTCTTCTTCTTCTTCTTCAGAACGGGACTCACCCACTTTCCTCTTCGAGGAAGACGAACTAACAATAATCTCTTGGGTCTGGGCCAGAGACATCTTTGGAACAGACGAAGCAGACACCCCACGAGTAGAAAACCCTATCAAAAAGAGGAAGATTAAGCGAGAATAAAAGAAGGCTCTAGCAAGAAAAGAAGTAAAAAACTTCAGTTACCGTAGGTCTTTACATGCCAACCGTACTTCCCAGCGAAGTACTTCCAAGACCTTTCTTCTAATGGAGCGAAAAACAACAACTTTTCTACCCAGTCACGGATACCGGAGATATTCTCAACAGTACCCATGATTGCTGGAAGAAGAAGAAATAGATACGATGTTAATAAAACATCTCAAAGAAAAACAAATGAGAACCAAAAATGTACTTACGTGCACGATTCCACTTCTCAGGGAAGGGAACATTCTCTTCACCCAATAAACCAGCAGCGAGAACAGCGGCATACCGGAGATACCAATCTCTGTCCTTGTCATCATCAGGGGTTACCAACACTCTCTTACTTCAAGCAGCCAGAGTAAAAACCCCTTGACGAAACAGGACATGAGAGTAAAGATGAATAAGATGGTTGAAAGTAAAAGGAACTAAGGCTAAGGAAGCTAAACTTCTAGACACGCGACCACTCACCACACAAGCGGACCAACTTGTCCCAAACAAATATCGAAGAAACGACAGAACTCGATTATGACTGGATCAATGGGAGGTCTAAACCCTAGTGTAAAAGGATACGTATAAACAAAAGAATAACCCGTCTTATAAGATGTTATTCTTTGATTACCGTTCAGAACATAAACAGGGAAATCAGACCTCCAAGAACAATCCCTACGAACCAGGGAAATATGGCCCTCAGTAATAAGGGTTGAATACCTCTCAACACTGTCTAAATAAGAAGACTGGTCTACAAGAGCTGGGTTTTCCCTAGTAAAGACAATTTCAGCGGGAATAATTTCATCAACTTTAGGTTCACGAAGATGATCGTCTTTACCTCTAGATGAAGAACGAGAAGACTTAGCCTTAGGAGAAACTAAAGACCTAGCGGAAGGAGGAGAAATTATATGAGAGGAAGAAGAATCTCTGGAAGGAGTGGATCCTAAACTCCTTAATCTACTGCCCCTCCGACTCCTAGTCGGGGCAGAATAAGGTGTTAAGTTTTCCACATCTATTATTCTTTTAGGCTGATTTGATGAAGACATGTTTACAAAAGCAATGGAAAATTCTTTACAAATAAAGGAGACAAGTTATAAAATGTTTCGTGGAATTAAAGAAAGGAAGAAGGGTATTTATACTTGAAGACGATCGTCAAAAATGGGAAAAAATAATGATGAAAAGTCATAATTAAAGGTGTCACTTCGGGACTGACGCAGCCGCAAAAAGCCCTAAAAGGTGCCGAGTAAATGCAGAACCAATCTGAGAAGGACACGTGGTATGAGCATTAAATGAAAGTGACAAACAATGCCTATGTTCATAAAAAGATGCGATGCTTCGAGGCAAAGCAGCGGCAAAACATTTCTGCCATAAATGAGTATCTACTTACCAAATATTAATCGATAAATATATAGTAAGTGGGGGGACTATCTGTATTGGTAAAAAAGAGTTTCACACGTAAGCCAACTCTTGACAACTCAGCCAGTTATGCGGACATAGGAGAACACGACAGCTGGATGTGATTCTTTGAAGAGGTACGAAACAAAGAGGCACGATTCAATAAATCCTCGAGCTCATCGGCCATGGGAAACTCGCTCAAATCGAGACAAGGAAGGGACACAGTCAGAGTGAATCTAGATAGAGTTACAGATAGATTCAGGAATCCCCAATAAAAAGCCCAGACGTTATGTAACCTTCACATAACAGTTATGATTTCCCTTAGTAACGCCTCATTATTGTAATAATTAGTCATTAATGAGCAATTATTGCAAGAACCAAACATTATATTAAGAAACCTCCTATATAAAGGAAGGAAATATAAATTGTAAGATCATCTGAATTTCGAATACAATCTACTTTGCTTTTCTATATTTCTACAATATTGTCTATTACTCGTTTATCCTTATTTAGTATTATTTCCTTGATTATCAATAACCCGGGTTCATCCTAGAAATAGATTTGGTCAAAGGATCTAAATCTTTGGCTAAACAATGTCGCCATACAAGTTGGTGTTTGGGAAGGCGTGCCACTTGCCGGTGGAGTTGGAATATAGAGCTTGTGGGCGCTGAAACAGTTGAATCTCGACATGGATGCTGCGGGAACAAGTAGAGTCACGGAGTTGCATGAACTTGATGAGTTCCGCTATCTTACTTTTGAGACCACAAGATTGTACAAAGAGAGAATGAAGATGTTACCTGATAAGAACATTATTGAGCATAATTTTAAACCCGGAGATACGGTATTGCTTTACAACTCAAGACTAAGGCTATTTCCAGGTAAACTAAAGTCACGATGGTCAGGGGCATTTCGTGTGGTTGGAGTATACCCCACATGTGCTGTAGAGATTGCCGCAGAGAATGACTCTCGCGCGTTTAGAGTCAATGGGCACAGATTGAAACATTATGTGGGCATGGATGAAGCAAAGGAAATGTCACTGACCTATTTGTCCGAGCCTCAGAGGTCGAGCGAACCTTAAATGCGCTTATCTGCGTCGTGCCGCGACTTTAAATAAGGCGCTACATGGGAGGCAACCCATGATTTTCTTCCTTTGTTTTTTCTTTTGTTTTTGTATTTGATGTGAACGATACTAACAAAACCACTAGTGTGCACGGAAAAAGTTGTGCACATCGGAAGGAATCTGGGTCAAAAGTTAACCCCGGAAGAGGTAAAATTGAAATAATATATATATATGTTCGGAACGGTGATCCGTGGCCGCGCACTGGAACGCGGAGTTTGGGAGATGTACTGCCTCAGGTCCGTGACCGCGGATCTGGACCCGAATTTGGGAGCGGATTTTACAAGAAATTTGATCAGCGACCGCGACCGCGAACGCGGAGCTGGGCGCGGACGGAGGCGGACTCAGGTAAGTAAATTTTTTTTTAATTTTGTTTTTTTTAAATTTTTTCCTAACTCCCTCCCCTAACCTAAAACGCCCAAACCCCTACAAACACACTCCACTTTCCCCCATTCCTCTTCTCCTCTTCAACAAAAACTCCTCCCTCTTCCCCACAACAACAAAACCACCGATTTCTCTCCTTCTCTTCCCCCTTCAACACTAAAATCTCCCCTCCCCTTCTTCTCTTCTCCACTCATGCAAGATCCAACCTCCATTCTTCTAAAGAATTCCAAGTAAGTACATGACTTTACTCCTCTTTCTTAACATTTTTTTACTCTTTTATGTGTATTTTCAATTTTTGTAGTGATTTTTCAGTTTTGGATAGTTATTTTTCCCTTCAATTTTTTATCCTTTATTTGTTAGTGTATGCATAGGGTAGTAAAATCATAGGTCTTGTCTATCGGAGTTGGATTGTGGTGTATATGTGGTGTGTGAGGCCACTAGGTTTAGTATGGGAGGTATAGTAATTCAATTGGTTGTTTTTGGTACTTTGTAGACATATGCACACTAGATGTTTGCTAAATTGCCTCAATAAGATATAAATGCAAATTGTGACCATCGTGCAGGTGAAGTATGAGTAACCTCCCTCGGTGCACATAATTCGCCCTAATTAATAGTGGCACTTGTTTTGTCAAGTATCATGAATCCCTCACGAAAGAGACGTGCTACAGGATCCTCGTCCAGTGGACCGGTAAGTTCATCTAGAGCTCGGGCACTGGCTAGCACGAGCCAATTTGACAATTGTCGGTTTGTGTTTAGAAAAGCTCAGGAGCATTTTAGTTAGAACGCGTCGAAGAATCTTGTGGCCGAGAGAGCCATTGACAGTGCAGTCCTCCAGGTTTAATGCCCAAACATGTATCGAGAATTGATAAGGCGCCGATTCGACATCTTCTTTGAAGAGCTGGAGGAAGGAAACATGATGCTGTTGCGGGAATTTTATGCAAATTGCCCGGAACATGAAGTCCGGATCTGCATAGTGCGACAGACAAGGGTGGATGCTTCACTCGATGCCATCAGACGAGTGTATAGGTTGCCGATTTTCGATGGGGTTGACGATTTTTATGAGTCATACAAGAAAAAGCCCGTCACTTGAAATTTATTCCTCCAAACCATTTGTGTGCCGGGAAAGGAGGTAGTATGGGTTACGCCTGGGAGCGTATTATTTTTATCATCCCTCACTTTTGAGACCAAGTGATGGATTTACATAATCAACAGTCGTTTCCTGCCATCGCACAACACCACGGATGTAAATGGACCTCGGGCGGCAGCGATTTGGTGCTTTGTGAATAGCTGAGATTTTGATGTGGCCCGGTTTATCCAGGCGGAAATATTCGTCTGCTCACCCGAGAAGAAATATGGATTCTACTTTCCATCTCTTGTCACCAGATTCCGCAGAGTGACGAGAGTTCCCGAGAACCTCAACATAGATGGGAAGGTGCCAAAGGAGGCCGCATTCCGGGCAAGCAAAGTAACCATCGGGAAGGACCCGGTGGCACTTGGAGCTGCTCACGATGACGCCTCGGATGAGTCTGAGGATGATAATGACAATCAGTAGGAGGATATGCATGCCTTACCCCCACATCCCAGATGAGGAAGGTCCATCTCGAGCCCGCCGGAGCATTCAACTGACAGCTCTGGAGCAAGATATGGCTGGATTATGCACTTCAGTCACAGACTTGGGGGCGAGAGTTGATGCTGTGGACACCCAAAGTGCGAAGCCCAAAAATAAGATCATGGGCTGGCTTCGAGCGCTGGGACGAGCATGTCACCTTGACCCTGGCACTGTCTCCGGCCAGGACTGAGTCACCAGGGGAGTCCCCTTACCTTACCTTGCTTTATTTTATATGACATGGGGACATGCCAATATTTTAAGTGTGGGGTGGGGGATGATGTTGTATATTGTTGTATGTGTATATAATTGGTTTTGATGTTTCTTTTGATAAATTAATTTCGACTTGGTCCGACGATGGATATCACTCGACGGGTTTCTTGAGGGACTAAAGTCGAACAAAAAAAAAAAACCAAAAAGATTATTTTTTGTAGTAGTGTATCAACTCCCCCTTGGTTTTTCTTTAAACCACGATTCTTTTCCAAGGGTTTTATTTAAACCAGGTGTAGTTAATTTTTCATTTGTTTTAGTTAGGAACCTATGGGCGAGGGGTAGAGTTGAAATAGGATCTCTTAACTCCATAATGCCTTGAATATAGAC
Source organism: Nicotiana paniculata (assembly GCA_005239505.1). NCBI lineage: Eukaryota > Viridiplantae > Streptophyta > Magnoliopsida > Solanales > Solanaceae > Nicotiana > Nicotiana paniculata. The sequence goes on along the minus strand of MDKI01225371.1, from coordinate 36,981 downwards.
TACTTTAGTGTGACACTTAGGCTCACTGGTTGACTCTTGTAAGAAGGCCTTAAAATGTGTGTTCTTAATCATGCTTCAGTACCATGAGCGGAGTGTCTGATGATCTAATCTGGATTGAGTCACGTGCCATGTGTGTGTGAGGCTTGTGTATTCTGTGCTGACATTTAACGCCTAGAACTTGACCTGTGTGTTTGCAAAACGAAATGGTAGTCTTATTTGGTCTAGGAAGTGATATAGGCATTTCTTTGTTGAACCATATATATACATGTTCTTCCCACCTAATTTCTATATACCATAGCTAACCCCTTTGAGCCTATAATCCTGTTTCTTTGGCAACCGCATTACAAGCCTTACCCAATCTTTGAATTGTCCTTCTATTTGAACCTTGTCACCTCTCATAAGCACTTGAATTGTGATGAACTATGTAAAAGTTAAAATGTGGGGTGGTTGGTTTGGCTTTTGAGTGGAACTGTGTGGAGAAAGGTGCACTGTGTTGAAAAGTAATACTAAAAGCCACCTGAAAAAAGAGTTGTATTGGGTGAACAATAGTCTTTGATGGTGGCGGCTTTGGATATAATTGTGCTTAAAGAAATATGGGGTAATACATATTGATGTGAAGGTGGAGTTTTGGTTTGACATAAGTATGGACTTGAACGTTAAAAGGTATGTGTTAAAGTGCTTAGAGAGGTGTACTCACTATTATATCTAAATGTATCCTACCCAACCTGCAGCCTACATTACATCCAAATAAAGTCCTAATTGATCCTAGACTAAACGAGCTCGATTAGTAGAGTAGTACACTACGGGCAAGCTTATGGTGGATTTTCTGTGGCACAAGGAATGTTCTTTCTGAGGGTGAGCGAATTTTATTGCTTTTGAAGTCTTCAGTGTGCGTGAATTGTACTGATTATGAAATAAGTCTCTTTTGTGGTGAGTAGGCACTTGATTCATGAAAGAGAGGTAAGTCTGGACCTCTGACTTAGAGAAAGTAGCTGGTCAAGGACATTGTGTGTCCAGGAAGAGTCCGCTCTTAAGGTGTGGATGTGTAGGGAAGTTGCTTAGTGAAGTTAGGCCTGTAGAGTGTAGTTTTATTGCTCGAGGACAAGAAATGGTTTAAGTGTGGGGTGTTGATAGTAGCCTATAATTGCATATTTTAGACGCTATTTACACTCTAATTTAACCGCACTTTATTAATGCTGGAATGATAAAAGATAACAAAATGCTCTAATTGAGAAATTTATGTTTTGCAGGAGCCACTCCAAGCTAGGAGAAAGATAAAGGGTGTTTTGGAGTCAATTATAAACATACAAGGCCAATCAAAGGATAGCCCAGATGAAAAAGTGTCAGAAAAGAAAGGAAGGATGAAAAAGGTAGGTCCGCGACCGCGGACCTGGGCGCGCAGCTTATCGTGGAGGAAGAAAATACATGGGTTAAAGTCCGCGGTTGAATCCGCGGCCGCGGACAGTCTGGTAAACGCGACAGAGTGCAGGGGCTTTTGTATAATTTACTGGGCAATTAACCTAAACCAATAAAACCCAAACTCACCTAGAAGTCAGGTTATGCTTATTTTAGACATAATTGGAGGCAAGAACAAGGGAGAGAAGATCAAGCAATTCTTTAGAGTTTCTATCTTCTTCTTTCTACTTATCATTGTGAATCATGAATCATATTATTGCTATGTTTTGCATTAGTATGAGTAGCTAAATCTCTAATCTAGGGTTTTGATGGAACCTATTGAAGGATGAATTTCTTGTTATGTTATTATACATTTGCCTTAGTTTTATCTCTATTTGTTCAACTACATGCTTGTTGTTGTTGATTGAAGGGCCCTCAATTAGCTGTGCCTATTTAGTGTGCATTACTCGGGAGTGAGTGCAAATTTAGGTCGTTGTTGAATAACATCACATATATGAAGGATCAATATGAAGGGTTTAAAGGTGGGATTAGGGATAACGAAACCTTGGGTGCAATCTAAGTGAGCTGTAATTAAAGCTAGCTAGCATAATTCGGGAGAATATGTCTAGTATATTATCGTAATTGCTCGGAAGAGAGTTACGACAGTCTGAGTGCTCATGATCGATAGAGAAGACTTAGGCAAATTTATAACAAACATAGCGCAAAGGATTCTGACAATAGGGAAAATCATAACCTTAGATCATTCCAATTGTTTTTTACAACCCATTCGTAGTTAGTTCTTATTTACTGCATTCTCATTAAGTAATAGTTAGTTAGAAAACAACCAATCTGTTATCTAAATATCTTGGAAAGTTGATTACGTGGAAGTGTGTGGGTCTGCTAGCTGTAATTGATAGGTTAATTTCTTGTGGGATTCGACTCCGGACTTGGTAACCGGAATATATTTGCAGCGATCGCTTTGTCCTTTTTATAAGGCATAGTTGGGCATGATCAGAGTACGTACACGGGCTATTTGTTGTAAAACCCCTTTTTTTTCACTAAATCGTAACCTATTTTTTTTCCTGTTTGAACTACACTAGCATATGTAATTACCTTGTTTAGATTAGTAAAGCATGCCTACGTGTTTTGACTGTCTATTTGAACTCTGTGAAGCATGTTTAGTGAAACTCCTATTTTTTTGTTGGTTTGAACTTAGCCTAAATTGTAGATTTCATTGCCGTAACTGTTGTGTTTATTGATTGAGCTGCATATTTACTTTGGGACTACAGAACGCATTCCAGCAGATCCCCCAGCACTGCATTATTTACTTTGGGACTACAGACGTATTCCGAGAGAGGCCCCTGTTTTGCATATTTACTTTGGGACTACAAATGTATTCCGGGAGATCCCCCTGTACTGCATATTTACTTTGGGACTACGGGAGGGTATCCCGGGATATACCCATGTTGTTATTACTGTGTTATGAGTTGTAGTCTATCAATGATTTCCATTCCTATTGATATTCTATAATTATTTTTCTGCGATATTTCTTCATGTCTTCTTTCGTTATATTTTTACCAGTAGGGCCCTGACCTGACATCGTCACTACTCGACCGAGGTTAGGCTTGGCACTTACTAGGTACCATTGTGGTGTACTCATGCCCTTCATGCACATGTTTTCTGTGTGCAGATCCATGTACGAGCAATCACCCTCGGGTCTAGTATGTGGTTGCTGCTTTAGGAGACTTCAAGGTACTTCTGCTCCCGTCCGCAGACCTCGGAGTCCCCTTCTATCCCTTGTGTAGAAATTTCCCCTATTTTCTCCAAACATTTATGTATAGAGCAGTAGAGACTCTTAAAAGGTTGTGACTGGCGACATTTCGAGTTTTGGGAGTGATGATCATTATATATGCTGAGTGGCACTATTCTACGTATTAATTTCATCTGTTGGCTTATATCTTTATGTTTTCTTTCCTTTCAGCAATAATAGGCTTACCTAGTCGTAGAGACTAGGTGTCGTCACGACAGTTCACGGTGGGAGAAATTGGGTTGTGACACCTAACATTAGCTAAAATAATAACAATATATAAACTATCATATGACAATTTCGAAATAGAAATCTCTATACAATTTTACAATCCCAATTCCGGCAGTACAAGTCATAAGCTCTACTAAGTTTTCTAGAAAAAAAATCCTCTAAATACAACTATTTCAAAACAAGGATAAACAATGTAAATACAACATCCAAAGGTGACTCCGAAGCCTGCGAACATAGCAACAGGTTTACCTTGAGTCTCCACAGAAAAATCCGAACGGCTAGCTAACGATCGACTGACTCTGAAATACCTGGATCTGCACAAGAATGTGCAGAAGTATAGTATGAGTACACCACAGTGGTACCCGACAAGTATCAAGACTAACCTCAGTGGATTAGTGGTGAAGAATAGTCAAGACACCTGCTGGACTAAATAACCTGAGCAAGTATAAGTGGAGAACTAACAGAGTACCACTAAACTACGCATAATGACAATAATGATACAGTGCTTACCATAGGAAATAGAAACTACCTTTAACAACAAAACGCCACAAGAATAACACAGAAGAGTAAGATGAACACAGTTTAAACCCGGTGAAAACAGTTAAAAGAAGTACATATAACAACTAGATAAAAATAACCACTTTCACATCAGGTTTTATCCAATAATCTCCACGAGGTACCGAACCTCAAAATAATCATAATTCACGGGTCCCAATTTGTGAACCCTAAACACTTGGAATCTTGTGCCTTCATTACAACCAATAACTGCACGAACAATGCGCGTTCCAATAGGACCCTTCTCACATAGAGGCAAAAATACGAGGGTGTATAGAAATGATCAATAACATCAGGATCCATTTTTTTAAATCGTTAGGGGTGATTAAATACGTTTATGCTTGTGCCAGTGTTCAATCACAATTCTAGTCAACAAGTAAGAGTAGAGACCATGAATGACACACAAGAAACGATCACCACGAAATGAACACGGTATAACTAACCTAGAGTAGGCACACCACTAAACAAATAATCAACGATAACAATGCCCCCAGGCCATCACAAGTCATCACAATTAATTCCCGACGTAGCCCACCTTGTCTCGCCACATGCGCAATAATAAAGTAAATGCCCGCCTTTTCTCGCCACACGTGCATTGTAATGTTCCCACCTTGTCTTGCCACATGCGCAACTCACATATATAGCCCGCCTTGTCACACCGCATGTGCAAATATCAATAGTAACAATAGCACGACTGAAACTTCGTGCAACACCATAAAATCCACACGGCAAAAACCTCGTGCATCATAATAACAACTGCATAGCAGAAACCTCGTGCATCACAATAATAACTGCATGATAGAAACCTCGTGCATCACAATAATAACCGCATGACAGAAACCTTGTGCATCACAACAACAAGTGCAACAACAACAATGAAAATAATACAAGAGTACGACAAATAAATCAACTCAGAAATTCCAAAACTCAAAGAAACGGTAGAAACAAACTCAGAAGGAAAGACACAACAGAAAATAACGATACCACCTAGCAATAACTCAACAAGGAAGAGGTATTGTATAGCAATAACTCCACATAAGTGCAGTTAAACAACAAGGGAGATATCATGAGTCGATAATTCTAAATAAGGATAAGGCAACTATGATAAAGGATAAATAACTTCATTTAGGATTTAGCACTCACGAAAGAGGCACAACAATTACAATTATGGATAAGCAACGGAAAGGATTATCATGGCCCCAATTAAGGATAATCAATTACAGAACAGATAATAATAATTTCAAATAAAGATAAGCAGTTAGGAAAGGATAGCATGGAAATCGAAGAGGCAACAACTTCAGTTAAGGCGCACAAGAGTCAAATAGGCAATAAGAGTGGAACATAAAGCAATTAATTCCAAATAAGACACGTAGAGGTGAACTTGTAAATGGGAAAACTTAACATGATAAAACAACTTTATGTCTAATGAACATAAGAACCTACGAGCCCTAAAAGGTCAATTTTTCCATAAATAAGCCCGCGTACGTACTCGTCACCTTGCGTACACGGACTTTACATGATACACTTAGCATAAAAGACTCAAATCCTAAGGGGTAGTTCCCCACACAAGGTTAGGGAAGATACGTACCAAAGAAGATAGACCGACACTCTAAAATGAACTTCGCGAGTGAAATGAGCTCCGGACGGCTCAAATCTAGCCAAAATAACTTCAAAGCATAAATAAAACTCATAAGAAACTATTCCGGATCATAAAGCCTCAATCTTTATCAAAAACTAAAAATCAACCCATTCCGATCTGAGTTCAACCATACTAAAATTATCAAATTCCGATACCAACTCGTCCCTCAAATCATCATTTTACACTTTGAAAGTTTTCTTCAAAATTTCCATTTTCGTCAACTCAAAACACTAATTTACTGATAAAATACAGATGAAAACATGAAATATAATAAATTCTAGGTGAAGAACACTTACCCCAATGATTGGATTGAAAAACCCACAAGAAATCTCTAAAAATTGAGGTGTAGAACTCAAAATATGAAGAAAATGGCCAAACCTTCGACTTATATGATTCTGTCCAGGACTTCCACATTTGCGGACAAGGAAGCGCATCTGCACTCTCACATTTGTGAGTAAAAGTTTGCATCTGCGAACTCAGCTTGAAAAGACAGGGTCCGCACCTATGGACAATAAAGCCGCACCCGCGACACCGCAGAAGCTTCACAAGGAGCGCAAAAGTGAGATTCTTCGTAGATGCGATCACTGGACCACAAAAGCGACCTTCGCACCTGCATGGCCGCCACCGCAGCAGCGACACAACAAGACCTAAACCAACATTGCAGAAGCGACTCAGAACCTCGAAGAAGTGGCTCCGCATCTGCGATCCACCCACGGCGGATGCGGATACTCCAGAACACTTCCCAACACCAATCTTAGCCAATATGTTCCAATTGATCCGAAGCTCGTCTAAAACTCACCCGAGCCCTTCGGGACCTCAACCAAATTTACCAAAACATGATACGAACTTAGTCGAGGCCTCAAATCGTATCAAAAAATGTTGAAATTTTGAATCGAACCTTGAATCGAACTTATGAACCTTCAAATCTTCCAAAAGTCTAAAACTCGTGCCGAAACCTATCAAATCAACCTAGAATGACGTCAAATTTTGCAGGCAAGTCCCAAATGACATAACAGAGCTGTTCCAACTCTCGAAATCATATTCCGACCCTGATTTCACCAAAGTCATCTCTTGGTCAAACCTCTCAACCTTCCAAACTTCAACTGTTCCAATTTTTGCCGAAACGCTTCAAATTACCCTACTGATCTCGTCCAAGCCACACCTCTATTTGAGATTATGAAACGGTCGGGGAAATAATAGTTCCCAACAAGGAGTCAGGGTCGATTTTCTGCTGGGAGCTATGAATGGGACTTAGGAGTATATATTAGAGTGAATGAGCTTGAATTATCTCGAATTGCACTTCCAGAAAAGTTGGTTTTTTTCTAAGTTTATTTTAAATTAAGAATAATAACTAAGAAGTAAAACTAGAAATTTTTTTAGTTTGTTTTTCAAATGGTAAAAAGGCCTAGGGCTATGACCTTCACCTATGTGTTAGGTTAATGGGTTATAAGCCTTAAAGCTTGTTTTATTGGTCGGGGTGGATTATAGCTATCAACACTCAAGTACCCACTCAATACCTCTCGGTGAGAGAGTGATTTTTCCCAATTTGGCTTTCTCAAGACCAAATGGGTATTGAACAAAGCAGTTGATAATAAGCTCAAGTCAGGTTTTACTATCTCTAGATTTAACCTTTTAATTGGGTTTATCAATCTCTCGATTGACCCAATTCCTTGCTAGCCAAGTTTTCTTAGACGAAGTCTCTCTTTCTCAAGTAGAGACCAAGTCAATTAGGCATGAAATGATGTTTACGACCGTTAAATCTTCAATTAAAAGTAAGAATAAGGCTAAATAATCAACACGCAACCATAAACAAGCAATAAATCAAACACCCATTAAGTTCACACACTAGGGTTGGGTCACAACCCTAGTGAAAATCTAATTACTCATGCTTAAATCAGAAGATAAAGTAGAAAAGTGTTAATTAAACCCATAGTAATGATTAAAATGATAAAACTAATATTCAAAAAGATCAAAATATCTAAAACCACTAAAAGAAGAAAAGTAAACGATTACTGATGTCAAAAGTTACAAAAGTTAACCTAAAAAGGTGAAATTATTCTATTTATACAGTGCTAAATTTTTCGGACAAAATTGCCCTTTTCGGAGGTTCTACAGCCGCACAATTCCATGTGCGGTCCGCACTTCTCTTCACCTTGGCAGGATTAGACTTTTGCGGCCGCATAATTCTGAACCACGGCCGCATCTCTCTATTTCCGCGGTCCGCACATTTCTGAAAGCACTTCTGAGGGGTCGGGTCGGAAGGGAACAATTAGGCTTCGGAGCCTTCATCTACACATGCCCCCAATGCACCAGCTACTACAGTAGATGTGGATGATATCCTGGATGATGGCCGAAGGGGTGATACCAGAAATGTGTGGACCGCAGAAATAGAGAGATGCGGCCGCGGTTCAGAATTGTGCAGCCGCAAAAGTCCAGTCCTGCCAAGCTGAAGAGAAGTGCAGACCGCACATGGAATTCGGCGGCCGTATAACCTCCGAAAAGTGATATTTTGTTCAAAAATTTCAGCACTGTATAAGTAGAATAATTTCACCTTTTTAGGTTAACTTTTGTAACTTCTGACATCAGTAGCCGTTTACTTTATTTTTTTAGTAGTTTTGGCTATTTTGAGCTTTTTGAATATTAGTTTTATTATTTTAATCATTAATATGGGTGTAATTAACACTTTTTCTACTTTATTTTCTGATTTAAGGATGAGTAGCTAGATTTTCACTAAGATTGTGATCCAACCCTAGTGTGTGAACTTAATGGGTGTTTGATTTATTGCTTGTTTATGGTTGAGAGTTGATTATATAGCCTTGTTCTTTCTTTTAATTGAAGATTTAATGGTTGCAAACGTTATTTCATGCATAATTGACTTGGTCTCTACTTGAGAAAGAGAGACTTAGTCTAGAAAAACTTGGCTAGCAAGGAATTGGGTCAATCGAGAGATTGATAAACCCAATTAAAGGGTTAAATCTAGAGACAGTAAAACTTGACTTGAGATTATTATCAATTGCTTTGTTCGATACCCATTTGGTCTTGAGAAATCTAGATTGGGCAAAATCACTCTCTCACCGAGAGGTATTAAGTGGATACTTGAGTGTTGATAGCTATAATCCACCCCGACAAATAAAAGAAGATTTAAGGCTTATAACCCATTAAGCTAACACCTAGGTGAAGGTCATAGCCCTATGCCTTTTTACCATTTGAAAAACAAACAAAAAATTGCTAGTTTTACTTTTTAGTTTTAATCCTTAGTTTAAAAATAGATTTAGAAGCAAACCAACTTTTGTGGAAGTGCAATCAGAGATAATTCAAGCTCATTCACTCTAATATATACTCCTAAGTCCCATTCATAGCTCCCTGTGAAAAATCGACCTCAACTCTTTGTTGGGTACTATTATTGCCCCGACTGTTTCACAACTTCAAATAGAGGTGTGACTTGGACAAGATAAATTTTTGGCGCTGTTGCCGGGGAGATAATAACTGATTTAGCTATATATTTGGTTTTGTGTGTGGATTGTCTCATTTTCCTTCATTGTTACTAACATTTGAGTACTGTAGGTGCAATCATGGAAAACAATGAGCTCGGAAACATAGTTGTGTGGGATGTGGACGTTGATGATGATGCAATTGATGAGGTCCCTCTTGAATCTCAAGAAAATAGACGAGGCCGACCACTTCATGACAATGTTCCCGTTCCACCCCCACCTCCACCACCAGCGGCTCCACACCGGGTGTTGCCGAATGAAGGGTGTGCAAGTGCTATAGTCCCACCCGGTATTAAGGCGGGAACCTTTCAAATAACCAACGTGATGCTCACTTTTCTCAAGCAACGATGGTTCTTCACCGATGCACCGGGTCAAATGCATATAAAAATTTGAAGGGGTTCGTTGATACGTGTTGGGGAAGCAAAGAAACAAATGTCTCCAAGGATGCTTTGAGGCTAAGGCTTTTTCCCTTGTCTGTACGAGGGAAATATTTAGATTGGTCGGAATGTTTGCCAAATCATTCCATTCGGACGTGGGATGAACTTGCGAAGAAATTCATTTCAAAGTACTTCTGTCCCGAGCGAGGATGAAATTCTAGCATTCAAGCAAGAGCCTAATGAACAATTACACGAGATGTGGGAAAGATATAGAACAATGGTGAAAGAGTGCCTCAACAATGATATGACGGAGAACACGATTCAACAAACTTTCTATCGGGGGATCAATACCACCAACCAATGTTTAGTGAATCAACTTGTTGGTTGGAACTTCATGATTACGCCTTATGTGGAGGCGTGTGAAATTTTTGATGAGATGGCGAATACTTCATCGGCATGGCAATCTAGAGCCAATGTTCCACAAGGTGATCCAAATGTGATTATTCTTCACAAAGAGTCACATGACCATGGGAAAGCCATAGCCGAGTTGAAAATCACCATGAACCGATTGGCAAAGGCTCAACTTTAACAAGTGCAAAACCCGAGGCAAGTTAATGCTATGGAGGGAGTCAATTTGATGGTAAACAAGAGAAGAACAAGAAGTCCACAAGTGCAACAAGGAGTGGATAATTTTGTGCAAGATGATAGTGGGTATGATAAGGGGTATTCTTATAATGATCAAGATGAAGAAGTCAAATGTGTGAACAAATTTCAATGGCAAATAAGGAACTATCAAGTCCCTAGTCAACAATAATGGAGACCTTCGAACAATCAAGGCAATTATAATTCTAGCAACCAAGGTAATTGGAATGGTGGGAATAATCAAGGCAATTGGAATGGAAGCAACAACCAAGGGAATTGGAAAAATAATAACAATCAAGGAAATTAGGTAGGCAACAACCAAGGAGGGTGGAACAACAATCAAGGAAATCGGGGGTCGGGTTTTTAAAGGCCCCCGATGTACCAACAACCGAGCAACCCACCTCCTTATCCTTCTCATGGTTCTAGTTCCTCCAACAATGTAATGGGTCGTATTGAAAACATGTTCAAGCAAATGATGGATAAGAATTCCGATTTCGATGCCCAACTTGCTTCACACAATACATCAATCCGTAACTTAGAGGTGCAAATGGGTAAAAGCTCTCAAGCTTTGAATTCGCATCCTAAGGGGGCACTACCAAGTGATACGGTGGTGAATCCGAAGGGTGGGAAAACTATGGGGTATTCCATGGCCGTGAATACAAGAAGTGGAAAAGGTGGGAATGCACCTACCTCAAGTCAAAGGCAACTTGTGGATGATGAGCAAGTGGAAGAAGAAGAGGAGATCCTGAACAATGTTATGCAAGAAAATGATAAAGTGCGTATTGATATTGATGACACAGTGAATGAGACTCAAGAGGATGTGAACCCGTCTAGGGATCATGTGATTGACATACCATAACCGGTAGTGAAAATAACTAAGGCACCATTGCCTAATCTACCTCTTCCCTATCCTCAAAGGCTTTCCAAGAAAAACAGCGAGAATCAATTTTAAGAAGTTCATTGATATGATGAAAAGCCTCTCTATAAAATGCTTTTGGTTGAAGCTTTGGAGAAAATGCCCGGATATTCTAAGTTTATGAAAGACTTGGTGACAAAGAAGAGATCGATGAATTTTGAAACTATCAAAGTCACTCACCAAGCAAGTGCAATTGTGCATTCTATGGCTCCAAAGTTGGAAGATCCCGGTGCTTTTACTAATCATTGTACCATTGGAAGTACCGAATTTGTAAAGGCTCTTTGTGATCTTGGGGCGAATATCAACATGATGCCCTATTCGGTTTTCAAAACATTAGGAATTGGGAAACCAAGACCCACATCTATAAGATTACAAATGGCCGACCATACAATGAAGATACCATTGGGGGTGATTGAGGATGTATTGGTTTGAGTTGACAAGTTTATTCTCCCGGCGGATTTTAAGATTCTTGATTGTGAAGTGGACTATGAGGTTCCGATTATTCTTGGTAGACCTTTCCTTGCTACGGGGAAGGCTCTTGTTGATGTGGAAGGCGGTGAATTCACTTTTCCGGTGGGTGATGAAAAGGTGGTGTTCCATGTGTGAAAATATATGGGGAAACCGAATATTAATGAAGTGTATTTGTTTGCGGACTTGGTGACCGATGTGATTATTGATGATACTAGTGCCACGATGAATATTGATGATACATTGGAGGCCGTCTTGCTTAACCTTGATGATGATGAGATGGATGACTTTGTGAACTCATTCCAAGGAATGTGGTCGTACACTTATGAACCCAACAAATTATCCTTGGATCTTGAACATCGGAAGACTCCTACACCAAATCCCTTAATTGAGGAGCCTCCCATTTTGGAGTTGAAGCCATTGCCTCCATATCTCAGGTATGAATTCCTTGGCCCTTTTTCAACTTTACCGGTTATTCTTTCATCTTACTTGACTAATGTGCAAGTAGATTCTACATTGGCGGTGCTACAAAAGAGGAAGAAATATATTGGATGGACATTGGCGGATATTCGAGGAATAAGCTCACATTTTGCATGCCCAAGATTAAATTGGAGGAGGATGCCAAACCTTCCATTGAACATCAAAGGAGACTAAGTGAAGCAATGCAAGACGTGGTCAAAAAGGAGATCATAAAGGTTAGATGCCGGGGTTGTCTACCCCATTTCTGACAGTTTGTGGACTTCTCCGGTTGGTGTTTGACAAAGCTTGTACTCTTCCGATGGAACTTGAACACAAGGCCATGTGGGCTTTGAAGAAGTTAAATCCTTATTGGGATGCAACTTCCACCTTGTGGGTTGTATATTTGAATGAACTAGATGAATTCCGGTACCATGCATATGCAATTTCGTCCTTGTACAAATAAATAATGAAGTACCTTCATGACAAATACATCCGAAACATGGAATTCAAGGTGGGCGATATTGTGTTGTTGTTCAATTCACGATTGAGGATGTTTACCGGAAAGCTGAAATCCAAATAGAGTGGTCCCTTCGAAATTGTGGATGTGACACCTTTTGGTGCATTGGACCTGAAAAATAAAAATGATGAGGTATTCCGAGTCAATGGTCACCGGGTGAAGCATTACTTGGGACAAGATGATGATGTCCACGTGGTGGTAGTGATTCATTTGAAGTTATGGTAATCTGCGTCGTGACGCAATGTTAAATCAGGCGCTTCTTGGGAGGCAACCCATGTTTCTTTTTCTTTTTCTTTTACTTCTTCTTTAGATAGGTTTTATTTTGTGCTAACTGGTTTTGAAGTGTGTGCAGAAATGAGGGTGCTTTTCAGGGACTGGGCTCAGAAAAATTAGCTAGCTATGGAAAAAGTGCGGATCACACATTTATTGTGCGGACCGCACAATTTGGAATGCCACAGTAGAAGGGATCTGCGGTCGTACAATTCTTGTGCGGACCGCACAACTGGAAGTAAAAACTTGCACACTCTCTGAAGTTTTTCTGTCAGAGAAATGTCCAAAGTGCGGCCGCACAAGGAAATGTGCGGTCAGCACCAACATCTGCGGTCGTACATGCAATTTTGCGGACCACAGATCATTAAAAGGAAAATGCACAACATGTATCAGAGTGTGGACCGCAGAAGGAATTCTGCATCCGCACTCATCTCTTGAACTTTTGGCCATCCCATTAAGTATAAATAGTAGGTCTCCTTCTACTGTTAAAACTTTACGAACTCTAAGCAATTAAAACAAAGGAAAAAATAGTGCACTCAACTGATTCACTCATCTGATAGTTAGTTCATCATCTTTGATCATTCCTTAACACCATTTCATCACTCGTATGTTCAATTCATCTTTAGAATTTTTCAATTTTCTTAATTTGGTTTATAATTTGTTAAGTTATTGTTAGACCATTTGTAAAATTCATACCGTGTGGGCTATAATTTGTGTTGGTTAAACTCCTAGTTGCTATATGGGGGATGGATATTTGGTTGATATAGTTTAATTGCTACTACCATGTTCAAATTGTGCGTAAAAGTAGAAACCCTAAAACTCTGCCCGATTAATTTTTGAATTGTGCGGTTGCACAAGGAATTGTGCAGTTCGCAGATCAGTAGGCTAGGGCATTTGGTGTAGCATAATTGTGCGGACCGCACTTGAAATTATGAGGTCCGCAGAAATTCAATCGCGGCCGCAGAAAAGTGTGTGCGGCCGTAGATCAAACAATTCTTTGTCTTCAGAGAGTTGTCATTTTTTAGGTTTCAATGTGCGGCCGCACCCATTTGTGCGGACCGCACTTCGGATGGCGGTCGCACTCACAATTGTGCGGACCATAGAATCATTATTGCGGTTGCACTTTCAAATTGTACGGTCTGCACAACCCCATCTGCGGCCGCACTAAAAAATGTTCGGGCCGCACTTCCCTTACCCTGCATAGTGTTTTGTCTGCAACTATTTGCTATTCTATACTTGAACTATAACTGAATTTTGCTGCTTTTGCTGCTTTTTTGTGCAGAATATGGTTAGATCACGAGGCTGTGGTGACATATCTAAAGGGAGAGGTGAGCCTTCCAGAGGTAGATCCAAAAGCTCTTTACCCCTCGGCCCCCAAAGAGTGATAGGAAAGAAGCCCACAGCAGGCCGAGGTAGAAAGCAAGAACCCTCTGAATCAAGCTCATATGCCCCATCTAGGGAAGCATTGGAGGGTAACTCATTGCAAGAACAATAGGCTATACAATCACAACCACAACTACCTCAGGACAGATACCAACTAAGAAATGAGCCCACCTCTTATAAGAGTACTTCTGAGGGGTCGGAAGGAAACAATCAGGCTTCCGAGCCTTTATCTACACATGCACCCGCAACACCATCTACTATAGTAGATGTAGATGATATCCCGGATGACAGCCGAGGGGTGATACCAGAGTTGCAGGCCTTGAGAGGTCGAAGAAGAAGGAAGTTTTGGAAGATAGGTTTGTGAGCCTGACTGCATTCAACAGGTTCTGAGAGTGGTGGTCGCAGAGATCGCTCACTCTTGAACAGTAGTTTTTGTTGAAATATTTGGATAGATACAACCCAAATGTGTCAAGAAAATTTTGGGAGAGAGAAGGGTGGACATTGTTCACTCAAGAGGTGGTTGATTCCAAATAGCACTTGGTCCGAGAATTTTACACCAAGGTGGTACATATCAAGAAGGGGACCAAGGTGACGAAAGTGAGGAACTTAAAAGTTAGATTCAATAAGATCACACTGAACATATATTTGGGATTGGAGGATGTGGATCCAGTGATACTTGGAAAATCTAGCTATGGGCGATGCAGCTCGCCCATGGCAAGCTGAAATTCTGGCAGCTCCAGGACCACCACCACCGTGGATCATAGCAGGGGTTCCTACTCAGCGGAACACCCTGAATTTTGAGGCAAAGGGATGGAAGACGTTTGTGTGAAGCATAATAGACCAATGCCATAATGAAACAAATCTATCGATCTCGCGAGCAGTGCTAGTCGCCTCGATCATGGCAGGGTACCCAATAAATGTGGGTGTCATCATGTCGGTCAACATGTCCTTGGTTCCCAGGCAAGGTAAAAGTTCCTACCCGTATCCCAACACTATCACTGAGTACCTTACGGATGCGGGTGTGGAGCCAAGGAGTTTTGATACCAAAGTGCGGGCGAAGAAGCCTTTTTCATGGTACTCTTTGATGGGTGATGGAAACCCAAAGAAGAAGGGTCAATCCTCTACTACTGCAGACCAGTCTGAAGAGCTTGCCAGGGTAGCCGCTGAGACAGTTGACATGTCGTCTACTTCCCCTGTTCCTTCTAATGTTGTTGTAGCTATGCCTCCACCAATTGATATGTGATTGATTCAATTTTGATTACCTGGAATAACTCTTAACTTGGGGAGGTGGGAATTACCTTATTTGCTTGAGGACAACAAAAAGCTTAAGTTTGGGGGAGTTGATGAGTGGGGATTTTGACTACTTATTAGCACCTTTTTACTTTCGTTTTAGTCCAAAAGCATTTAATTGTGTTCCCAAAAACTGATAAAATATGCTTAAGTGCAGAAATGATGGAAAAAGAGCCTCAAAGATGAAATACAACTCAAGAAGGAGTGATTTGAACTCAAGGACAAAATCAGGCATAAAATCTCAAAGAATGGACATCTGCGGCCGTAGATTGTGAAGGAAAATTTCTGAGAGTCCAAGTGCAAAGTGTTGTCCGCACATGAAATGTGTGGCCACAGAAGCTAAGTAAGATCATAAATTCAGAGAGTTCTCATTCGAAGCTCAAAGAAAGTGCGGACCGCACAACTATTGTGCGGTCGCAGAAGTCATCTACGCGGTCGCACTCAGAAATGTGCGGTCCGCAGAAGAGCCCTGTGCGGACGCACCCAGAAATGTGGGGGCCGCAAAGCATGAGAGATGCGGCCGCGGTTCAAAATTGTGCGGCCGCAAATTCTACTCCTGTCAAGACTGAAGTAAAGTGTGGACCGCACATGGAATTGCGCGGCTTCTGAACCTCCGAAAAGGGTAATTTTATCCAAAAATTCCAGCATTGTATAAATAGAATAGTTTCACCTTTTTAGGTTAACTTTTGTACTTTTTGACATTAGCAACCGTTTACTTTGCTACTTTTAGCTATTTTACACATTTTGAGCTTTTTGAATATTATTTTTATTATTTCAATCATTAATATGAGTTTAACTATCACTTCTTCTTCTTTATCTTCTAAGCATGAGTAGCTATATTTTTACTAGGGTTGTGACCCAACCCTAGTTTGTAAACTGAATGGGTGTTTGATTTATTTCTTTGTTATGGTTGGGTGTTGATTATCTAGCAATGTTCTTGCTTTTAATTGAAGATTTAATGGTTGTAAGCGTTATTTCATGCCTAATTGACTTGGTCTCTACTTTAAAAAGAGAGACTTAGTTTAGGAAAACTTGGATAGCAAGGACTTGGGTCAATCGAGAGATTGATAAACCCAATTAAAGGGTTGAATCTAGAGATAGTAAAACCCGACTTGAGCTTATTATCAACTGTTTTGTTCAATACCCATTTGGACTTGAGAAAGCCAAATAGGGCAAAATCACTCTCTAACCTAGAGGTATTGAGTGGGTAATCGAGTTTTGATTAGCTATACTCCACCCCGACCAAGGAAACAAGCTTTAAGGCTTAAAACCCATTAAGCGAACACCTGGGTGAAGGTCATAGCCCTAGGCCTTTTTACCGTTTGAAAAACAAACAAAAACAATTTGCTAGTTTTAATCCTTAGTTTAAAAATAGATTTAGAAGCAAACCAACTTTTGTGGAAGTGTAATACGAGATAATTCAATCTCATTCACTCAAATATATAATCCTAGTCCCATTCATAGAACCCTGTGGAAACTCGACCCCGACTCCTTGTTGGGTACTATTATTGCTCTGACCGTTTCACAACCTCAAATAGAGGTGTGGCTTGGATGGGATAAAGCACCGAGGCCTGCAGGAACAATGTAAAATGTTAAGATTATCTACAAATTAGTCTAAGTATGAATTGAAATTATCAAGAGATATTTGAAATTACCGGGTTTAGCGTCCATTGTACTTCATTGAACAGAAAGGGCGCGTCTAACTAGTTCATATTAGCTTGTTCCTCCTTTGTCATAGAACACCGAAGGTAGCTGACCACCCCAACGGGGGTAGAGAGGATCGGAAATCCTCTAGAACGGAGATGATGATCGAATCTTCCGGTCGGGATCCACACTTTGGAAACTGATTGACCAGCTTCAGGTTGAAGAAGGCCCGCTTATTCCCGAGGATGGATTTTTCTTCAGCACCTCCAAGTCACCTAACCCGGTGACGTCCTCTATAGCAGTATAATCCATGCCATCAAAAAATCCACAAAAAGGGTCGTCCGCTCCGTGGACCCCCTCGTTGGAACGTTCCTTCATCGTCTGAACCTCGGTAATGTCGATCACACCATGTGCTTCCTTTGGGGTGTCGCCCACATCCCAAGAAGCTTCGGCTAAGGCTTCCTCGTCGGCCTCCCTAACTCGAGGCAAATCGACCTCTTCTCTCTCCGGTCCGGAGGCCCTTTTCCCTTCGAGTCGTGACAGTACTCAGGCCACCAGATTGAAGTCTTCTTCTTCTTGTTCTTCTTAGGAATCCCTCAGCCGATAGAGTGAACCTGAAGATGGTGCTCGAGCACTGGTGCTTTCTTTGGATTTACGCACCATCCTTCTCCTTGGCTTCTTTTTCTCCGAGCTCGGAGAATTGGGGGCCTTTTCCTTTTATTCTCTTCACCCTGCCTCGGAGAATTGGGGGCCTTTTCCTTTTATTCTCTTCACCCTGCCTCGGAGCTGGGGAATCGATGGGGAAGTTATCGCCACCAGATGGAGGCCTCAATTTGACATCTTTGGAAAAACCTCCAAAAAGGAATAAAACAAGTAAGAACATAATGATGCAAAAAGGAACCCAAATATTGCTTACTCATGAAAGGGATCTCACCATGTGAACGGGCCTCCCATCGGCCCTTTGAAAGCTCGCACCATGAATGCTCGGAATAGGGCCTTTGTAGTATGATTCCCTCAACCCACTCCTTAAGTCAAGGAACTTCATTCGGACCCGAGCAACACCTGCACCACCACAGAATACCGATAAGAAGGAAAAAAAGAGATAAACCAAATTTTGGAAGCAAAATTGTACTTACGTGACATATTCCACTTCTCAAGAAATGGCATATGCTCAGCTGGAATCAAGTCTGAAGTCCTCACTCGGACAAATTTCCAATTTCCCAAAAATCCTTAATTCTACCCAAACCCCCAATATCTACCCTGAAATTCCTAGATTTTAGGTTGAAATCTTGTAAAATAAAGTGAAAGATTGAAAGAAACGAGTTAAGAATCACTTACCTATGATTTGGGGAAGAAAGGGTCTTTGAAAAATTGCCTAGAGGGTTTCTTGTTTTTGAAAGTTTTGAAAAATGAGAAAAATCCTGTCTAAGTCAAGATTTACCAGCTGCAGATGTCGCATTTGCGACCTGAGCTTCGAAATTACGAAGCTCGCAAATGCGAGAAGGATATCGCAAATGCGAACCTGTCGCATTTCTGCAGCCTTCGCAAATGCGAGTAATCCATTCACAATTGCAAACATCAAACTTCCGCAAATGCGACACTAACCTCGCAAATGCGAGAGTACCCTGTCCCAGCCCATGCTCGCAAATGCGATGTTTCTTCGCAAATGCGAGGCTCGCATTTGCGAGCCAGACCTTGCAATTGCAAGACCTGCAGACCTTAACCAACCAATTATTTTTCTTAGGTTCATTTCACTCTGTAGTCTATCCGAAACTCACCCGAGCCCTCAGGGCTCCAAACCAAATATACACACAAGTCTAAAAACATCATACGAACTTGCTCGGGTGATCAAATCGCCAAAATAACACCTATAACTACAAATTTATCACCAAATCACATTAATTCCCAGAACACTTTGAAATTCCTATTTTCACAACTGGACGTCCCAATCACGTCACATCAGTTCCGTTTCTCACCAAATTTCACAGATAAGGTATAAATTTCATAACGGACCTATACCGGGCTCCGAAACCAAAATACGGACCCGATACCAACAAGATCAAACATTAACCAGTTTCTTAAAATTATTAAATTTTTAGTCTTTCAATTTTCAACAAAAATTCATATCCCGAGCTAGGGACCTCGGAATTTGATTTCGGGCATACGCCCAGGTTACTCAAAGCACGAGTCTGGGTGAGTTTACTCAAAACATGACCGAAGTCAACTAAAATCAACTTATAGACCAAAAATTATTATTTCATCAATTTTCAACATAAAAGCTTTCCGAAAACACGCTCGGACTGCGCATGCAAATCGAGGAGGGTAAAAATGAGATTTTTAAGGCTAAAGAGCGCAAAATTGAGTTCTATAACATAAGATGACCTTTTGGATCATCACAATCTCCACCTCTAAAACAACCGTTCGTCCTCGAATGAACATAGAAAAGTACCTGAACTGTTGAATAGGTGGGGATATCTACTGCGCAAGTTCGACTAGGACTCCCAAGTAGCTGCCTCAACATGCTGACCCCTCCATTGCACACGAACTGAAGGATAAATCTTTGATCTCAAATGACGAACCTTCCGTGATAGAATAGTCGTCGGCTCCTCCTCATAAGCCAAATCCTTGTCCAACTGGACAGAGCTGAAATCTAACATGTGGGGCGGGTCACCATGATACTTCCGGAGCATGGACACATGGAACACTGGATGAACTACTTATAACCCCGGAGGCAAAGAAAGTCTATAAAACACCTCTCCCACTCTATCGAGAATCTCAAAAGGCCCAATATACCCAGGGCTCAACTTGCCCTTCTTTCCAAACCTCATGACACCCTTCATAGGTGACACCCGAAGAAACACCCTCTCCCCGACCATGAATGGCCATCACGAATTCTACGTCGGCATAACTCTTTTGACTGGAGTGAGCTGTGTGAAGTCGGTCCTGAATAATCTTGACCTTGTCCAAGGCCTCCTGTACTAGATCAGTACCAAACAACCGAGCCTCCCCCGACTCAAACCACCCAACTGATGACCTGCACCGTCTACCATATAATGCCTCATAGGGAGCCATCTGAATGCTTGAATAGTAGTAGTTGTTGTAGGCAAACTCTACAAGGGGCAATAACTGATCCCACGATCCTCCGAAGTCTATAACACAAGCGCGGAGAATATCCTCCAAGATTTGAATAATACGCTCGGACTGCCCGTCCGTATAAGGATGAAATGTTGTGCTCAGCTCAACCCACGTACCAAATTCACGATGTACTGCCCTCCAGAAATGCGAGGTAAACTACGTACTTCGATCAGAAATGATAGACACTACTTCGATCAGAAATGATAGACACTACTTCGATCAGAAATGATAGACACGGGCCCACCATGAAGATTGACGATCTCACCGCTCCGAAGAATAGGTAACTTCCACAGGAATGAAGTGTGTTGACTTAGTCAACCTATCCACAATGACCCAAACGACGTCGAAATTCCTCTGAATCCGTGGGAGTCCAACAAGAAAGTCCATAGTGATATGCTTCCACTTCCACTCAGGAATCTCCATCTGCTGAAGCAAACCACCGGGTCTTTGATACTCATACTTCACCTGCTGACAATTCAGGCACCGAGCTACATAAGCAACTATATCCTTCTTCATCCTCCTCCACCAATAATGTTGCCGCAGGTCCTGGTACATCTTAACGGCGTCCGGGTGAATAGAATAGCGAGAAGTGCGGGCCTCCTCAAGGATTAACTCATGAAGCCCATCAACATTAGGAACACACACGCAACCCTGCATCCTCAAAACCCCGTCATCTCCAATAGTAACCTGCTTGGAACCACCGTGCCACATTATGTCCATAAGGACCAACAAATGAGGGTCATCATACTGCCGATCTCTGATACGCTCAAACAAGGAAGACCGAGCGATTGTGCAAGCTAGAACACGACTGGGCTTTGAAATATCCAACCTCACAAACTGGTTGGCCAATTCTGAACATCGGAAGCTAGCAGCCTCTCACCGACTGGAATGAACGCAAGACTGTCGATACGCACTGCCTTCCTACTCAATGCACCGACCACCACATTGGCCTTCCTCGGATGATACAAGATGGTGATATCATAGTCTTTCAATATCTCCAACAACCTCCTCTGCCTCAAATTGAGATCCTTTTGCTTGAAAAAATACTGAAGGTTGCGATGATCCATGAAAACCTCACATGACAAACCATAAAGATAGTGCGTCCAAATCTTCAGCGCATGAATAATGGCTGCCAACTCTAAATCATGGACAGGGTAATTCTTCTCATGAAACTTCAATTGCCGAGACGCATATGCAATCACTCTGCCCTCCTACATCAATACTGCTTCGAGCCCAACACGGGAGGCATCACAGTATACTGTGTAAGATCCTGAACCTGATGGTAACACCAACATCAGTGCTGTAGTCAAAGATGTCTTGAGCTTCTAAAAGCTCGCTTTACACTCGTCCGACCATCTGAACGAGGCACCCTTCTGGGTCAACCTTGTCAACGGGGCTTGCTATAGATGAAAACCCCTCCACAAATCGACGGTAATAACCCGCCAAACCCAAGAAGCTTCTGATCCCCGTGGCTGAAGTGGGTCTAGGCCAGTTCTTGACTACCTCAATCTTCTTAGGATCTACCTGAATGCCCTCTACTGAAACAACGTGGCCCAAGAAAGTGACTGAATCCAACCAAAACTCGCACTTCAAAAATTTGGCATACAACTGACTGTCTCTCAGAGTCTGGAGCACTATCCTAAGGTGCTGCTCATGCTCCTCCTGACTGCGAGAGTATATCAAGATTTCATCAATAAACACAATCATAAATTAATCCAAATAAGTCTTGAACACTCGGTTCATCAAGTCCATAAATGTTTTTGGGGCATTAGTCAACCCAAAGGACATCACCAGAAACTCATAGTGCCCATACCGCGTCCGAAAAGCTGTCTTAGGGACATCGGATGCCCTAATCCTCAACTGATGGTAGCAGATCTCAAATAAATCTTCAAAAACACCTTGAAACTCTGAAGCTGATCAAATAGATCATCAATCCTAGGCAACAGATACTTGTTTTTGATGGTGACCTTATTCAACTGCCGATAACCTATACACACCCTTATAGACCCATCGTACTTCTTCAGAAACAAAATTGGCGCACCCCAGGGCGAGACATTAGATCTAAGGAAGCCCTTATTAAGAAAATCATGCAATTGTTCCTTCAACTCTTTCAACTCTGGTGGGGCCATCCGATATGGCAGAATTGAAATGGGCTGAGTGCCCAGAGCCAAATCAATACAAAAGTCGATATCCCTGTTGGGTGGCATCCCCGACAGGTCTACAGGAAATACCTCTGGAAACTCACGAACAACATGCACAGAATCCATAGAAGGAACCTCCGCACTAGAATCATGAACATAAGCCAAATAGTCCAAACACCCCTTCTCAACCATATGCCGATCCTTCATATAAGAAATAACCTTGCTGGTAGAATGGCGTGGAGTCCCTCTCCACTCTAATCGAGGCAACCCCAGCAAGGCTAGTGTCAGTGTTTTGGCGTGACAGTCCAAAATAGCGTGATAAGGTGACAACCAATCCATACCCAATATAACATCGAAATCCACCATATCTAAGAGCAGAAGGTTTACACTGGTCTCAAGACACACAAACGATATACACGATCTACAACAATAGCATCCCCCACCGGTGTTGACGCATATATAGACGCACTCAAATAATCACGGGGCACAACCAAATATGAAGCAAAATAAGATGACACATAGGAGTAAGTAGACCCCGATCAAATAGAACTGAAGCATCTGTACTGCAAACTGAAACAGTACCTGTAATGACAACATAGGATGACTCAGCCTCAGGTATGGTTGGAAAAGCATAACATCGGGGCTGTGCCCCACCACTCTGAACTATATCTCTGAGACGACCTCTAGTTGGCGGGCCTCCACCTCTAACGGCCTGACCTGTACCTCTAATAGTCTGGCCCCTACCTCTGGCTACCTAAACCCTACCTCTGGCTGGCTGAGTAGGTGGTGTATCTACTGGTACCGGAACCATGGTACGAGAACTTTGGTGTTGTGTACTGCTCGATGCTAGAGGGCAAAATCTAGCAATGTGCCTCGGATCACCACAAGTATAACAAGACCTCGACTGCTGTGACTGCTGATCGAGAAAATAACCCTGTCGACCTAAATAAGCACCCTGAAAACTTTGAAGGGGAGGTGCACTAATAGGAGCTGGTGGTATACTATAGGCCGACTGATCAAAATAAGGCATATAAGGGCCACGACCACCTGGGCACCGTGGGATGCCTGGAGTGCTGAATGAAATGGCCTGGGAGGATGGCCTCTACCATAAGTACCCCCGCCTCCAGATGAGGCAACACTGAGCCCACCGGAATGACGAGGTCTCTTGTCCGACCCCTGACCTCCCTGTCCAAGAACCATCTCAACTCGTCTGGCGACATTAGTCGCATCCTGGAAAGAAATCTCACTCCTAGTCTCCTTAGCCATCTGCAATCTAATAGGCTGAGCAAGACCCTCAATAAACCTCCTCACCTTCTCTCTCTCTCTCTCTCTCAGTAGGAAGAAGAAGAATAGCATGATGAGCCAGATCCACAAAATGGATCTCATACTGAGTAACAGTCATGCTGCCCTGCTAGAGACGCTCGAACTGATGGCGGTGCTCCTCTATCAAGGTGATAGGCAGAAACTTCTCTAAGAAGAGATGTGAGAACTGGTCCCAAGTAAGAGCAGGCGACCCAGCTGGTATGGTCAACAAATGATCTCTCCACCATTTCTTGGTGGAACCAGTCATCTGAAAAGCAGCAAAGTCGACCCCATTGGTCTCCAATATACCCATGTTCTGAAGAACCTCATGACAGTTGTCAAGATACTCTTGGGGATCCTCTGAAGTAGCACCACTGAAATGAACTGGAAAGAGCTTGGTAAACCTATCCAATCTCCACAAAGCCTCAGAAGACATAGCTGACCCATCACCGGGCTGTGCCGCAATAACCGATTGAACTAGTCCGACTGGATGAGCTGCTGGAGTCTGAAACTAGGGAGCCATCTTCTCCGGAGTATGAGTAGCAGGAGTCTGGGATCCTCCTCCAGCCTGAGATACGGCCGGTGCCATGAGGAATGCGCCAGTTTGGGCCACACTCTCCATAAGGCCCACCAATTGGACCAAGGCATACTGAGCGGGAACCTCCTCATCGAACTCTACCTGAGGCTTCACGGCTGGGGCTGCTACTCGGGCCCTGGGATGAGCCCTACCCCTACCTCGACCACTGCCCCTCGTAGGAGCTGCTACTGGAGGCTCTAGTTGCTGCTCAGCTGAAGAAGCGGTATGCGTCTGTTACATCCTGTACATTAATATTAGAATAAGTCGTAGTAATCCATATGAGCTTGAAGGAGATTAAGTCCATTCATGAGGTTATAAAGGATTTGTGACTATGTTACTATGAGACCTTGTAAGTTTACAACATTGATACCATTAGATATTATGTTAGTGTGATATTTTCTTTTTAGTGGAGTATTTTAGTAAAAGTTTTATAAGTATAATTTTGGATAGTTACCATTGTTACTACTTTCGGATATGGTAAATTATACACATAATATAAGCAAGTTTATGAGATTTTCTTTATTGTAAAGATAGAAATTATTTTCTCACAAGAAAAGAAGGTTATCTTTTTACCATTTTAAGAACTAAGTGTACGAAAATTTGTACTCTTTATATGAGATTAGAAAAATTAAAAGTTGAGAAAATATATGTATTTTTACATTGATGTTTTAATGAAATAATAATGTATGTATTGATTTTATATGGTACCACATGATATAAAGTGTGTTAAAAGTAAGTAGTATTTTAAGTAATTTGAGATAATTCTTAATTATGTGGATAATTAGTGAATTAATGATTTTTGTCGAAAATTAGTTAGTTAATTATAAAATTTTGGATAAGTCTTTGAGCCCCCAGCGTGGCAGCCCTACATTATTAACTAAATAACTCACAAATCTTGTTGAAAGGTGGCAAAATAAAGTCTTAAACACAAGACACCACATTCTTCATTTACGTGTAAAGACATGCTTAAAAGATTTCTAGTTTGCTTCATTTGGTCTTAGATGTTCAAGTGAATAATTTCATAATGTTTTTTCAGTTAAAAACATAGGATAGAATGTATTAAGAGAACATTACGGGAAAGCTAATTTAGTATGATTTGGTTTTTTCATGGAAGTTTTGCTAATACAAGAATAAATACCTAGTTTAGAACGTACTTTGAGGTCATAATTTAAAGCTACTTTTCTTTTGATTATCATGCTGGGAGGGTGACCTTTGAGAGTGTTAGATCGTTTCTTGAGTTTTGCTGGAAAAGTTGTGCGAGTGTTTGAGAAAAAGCTTAGATGTTGTTCAAGAGGAGGTTGTTGATATGAGTACTGAAGCTTACAGGTATGTTAAGACTATACCTTCTTTCTTTTGACATGATCCAAGTAACGATACGTAAGCGTAATGCTATTCCATAAGTGATTCTACTCTTAGTAGTTAAGGATGCCTATGTTATTCATTCCAGTAAAGTGATATTCAAGCATGTCTAAGTATGTGCCTAAGTCCCTAATGAGGTATATGATAGATATGTTAATGTTTATAATATAGTGATATATGTACATGCATCTTCATGCATTTACCATCGTGCTACGGCCTGTCGGGAAGTTACCACTGGTTGGATAGTTATGTATCATTATTTACCACTGGTTGGGCAGTCATGCATATTCATTTACCACCGAGCTACGGCTGGTTGGGCAGTTATACATCTACCACCGAGATACGGTCGGTCAGGAAGTTACCACCGGTTGGGCAATTATGTATTATTATTTACCGCCGGTTGGAAAGTTATGCATTTGCCACCGTTACACTGATCAGTTGGGCAGTTACACTGATCAGTTGGGCAGTCATGCATCATACGATATGGATAATAGATACAGTCTCAAAGAGAAGCATTATATATATAAGTATGGTAAGTATGTATATATGGCGGAACTTCAGAGATTCAGGTTGATTCTTATATGTCTTTAATTAATGTTGACTTATTATTATGTTTCAATTTCGCCTTACATACTTAGAGCATTATTTGTATTGATGTCCTCTTATTGGGGACGATGCATTCATGCCTGCAGGTTTAGGTAATCAGTTTAACAAGCCCTCATAGTAGACGAGATTGGCTTCAGCGAAAGATCGATAAGACTCCTCCTCATTCGGAGTGCAACCGAGTCTATGGGTCATTGTGTCAGAATTTTGCTACAGACTTATGGGTAGGCCGGTACCCTGTCCCATTTGATGTCAAATAATCTTAGAGGCTTTGTAGACGAGGTTCATTTTGTACAATATGTCAGAGGCCTTGAAGGCCCATATGTAAGTCATGTTTTAAGAAAAATTGTCCAGTTATATAGTGTTGCCACTTATAGTTATACATTACGAGTTGTGGTCATGTTGGCCCATGATAGTTACAAAGAAAAAAAAAGATTTACAAAGTGGTTCGCTCGGGCTAGTACGACATCGGGTGCCAACCACGCCTCCCCAGGTTTGGGGCGTGACAAAGTGGTATCAGAGCGGGCCGTGTCCTAGGAAGTCTACAAAACCCTTCCTTGTAGAGTCTCACTTATGGGTGTGTTGCACGCCACATTTATAATTGAGAGGCTATAGGGAATTTAAGAAATGTTACCCTTCTTCTGTTTCCAGATCGTGCCATAGAACTGAGTCGTAAGAAGTCAGTATGAAGTTTTCACCAGGTTTTGTATGCACCAGAGGTGCATGCATTAAGTAGAGCTTTAAGGCGTAATTTCCACTTATGTGGAAGGGAGGCTATGAAAGAAACAGAAGATACAATGTGAGATTAAAGGGTAAGTAAGGTAAAAGTGAGGAAAATACGAGATACTCCAGTACAAAAGGTTGTCAATAGTCGAGACTTCGAATATAGTTGTGGTTTTAGTTTAGTTTACAAAGGCGAGCCTAGTGAAAATTCTGAAAATCTCAAAGAGTTAACATTCGAGGACGAATGTTTCTAAAGGGGGGAAGGATATTACATCCCGTACATTAATATTAGAATAAGTCATAGTAATCCATATGAGCTTGAAGGAGATTAAGACCATTCATGAGGTTATAAAGGAATTGTGACTATGTTATTATGAGACCTTGTAAGTTTACAACATTGATACCGTTTTATAAGTATAATTTTGGATAGTTACCATTTTTACTACTTTCGGATATGGTAAATTATACACATAATATAAGAAAGTTTATGAGATTTTCTTTATTGTAAAGATAGAAATTATTTTCTCACAAGAAAGAAGGTTATCTTTTTACCATTTTAAGAATTAAACGTACGAAAATTTGTACTCTTTATACGAGATTAGCAAAATTAAAAGTTGAGAAAATATATGTATTTTTACATGGACGTTTTAATGAAATAATAATGTAAGTATTAATTTTATATGATACCAAATGATCATGATTATAAAGTGTGTTAAAAGTAAGTAGTACTTTAAGTAATTTGAGATAATTCTTAATTATGTGGATAATTAATAATTTTTATGGAAGATTAGTTAGTTAATTATAAAATTTTGGATAAGTATTTGAGCCCCCAATGTGGCAGCCCTACATGATTAACTTAATGACTCACAAATCTTGTTGAAAGACGGCAAAATAAAGTCTTAAACACAAGACACCACATTTTTATTTACGTGTAAAGACATGCTTAAAAGATCTATATTTTGCTTCATTTGGTCTTAGATGTTCAAGTGAATAATTTCATAATGTTCTTTCAGTTAACATAAGATAGAATGTATTAAGAGAACATTACGGGAAAGCTAATTTAGT
Source organism: Nicotiana paniculata (assembly GCA_005239505.1). NCBI lineage: Eukaryota > Viridiplantae > Streptophyta > Magnoliopsida > Solanales > Solanaceae > Nicotiana > Nicotiana paniculata. Next base: position 8,992 of record MDKI01225371.1, on the reverse strand, counting down.
ATGCTTTGGGTTTTTTCATGGAAGTTGTGCTAATACAAGAATCAATACCTAGTTTAGAATGTACTTTGAGGTCATGATTTAAATCTACTTTCATTTTGATTATCACGATGGGAGGGTGACTTTTGAGAGTGTTATATCATTTCTTGAGTTTCGCTGGAAAAGTTGTACGAGTGTTTGAGAAAACGCTTAGATGTTGTTCAAAAGGAGGTTGTTGATACGAGCACTGAAACTTACACGTATGTTAAGGCTATTCCTTCGTTCTTTTGGCATGATCCAAGTAACGATACGTAAATGTAATGCTATTCCATAAGTGATTCTACTCTTAATAGTTAAGGATGCCTATGTTACTCATTCCGGTAAAGTGATATTCAAGCATGTCTAAGTATGTCCCTAAGTCCCTAATGAGGTATATGATAGAGATGTTAATGTTTATAATATAGTGATACATGTACATGCATATTCATGCATTTACCATTATGCTACGGCCGGTCGGGCAGTTACCACCAGTTGGGAAGTCATGCATATTCATTTACCACCGAACTACAGCCGGTTGGGTAGTTATACATCTACCACCGAGCTACGGCCGGTCGGGCAGTTACCACCAGTTGGGAAGTCATGCCTATTCATTTACCACCGAACTACAGCCGGTTGGATAGTTATACATCTACCACCGAGCTACGGCCTGTCGGGCAATTACCACTGGTTGGGCAGTTATGTAGTATTATTTACCGCCAGTTGGGTAGTTATGCATTTACCACCGAGCTATGGCCGGTCGGGAAATTACCACTGATCAGTTGGGCAGTCATGCATCATACGATATGGATAGTAGAAATAGTCTGAAAGAGAAGCATTATATATATAAGTGTGATAAGTATGTATATATGGTGGTACTTCAGAGATTCAAGTTGATTCTTATATGTCTTTAATTAATGTTGACTTATTATTATGTTTCAGCTTCGCCTTACATACTCAGTACATTAATTGTACTGACGTCCTTTTGTTGGGGACGCTGCATTCATGCCTGCAAGTATAGGTAATCAGTTTGACGATCCCTCATAGTAGACGAGATTGGCTTCAGCGAAGGATCGATAAGACTCCACCTCATTCAGAGTGCAGCCGAGTCTATGTGTCATCGTGTTAGAATTTTTCTACAGACTTATGGGTAGGCCGGTACCCTGTCCCATTTGATGTCAAGTAATCTTTGAGACTTTGTAGATAGAGGTTCATTTTGTACAGTATGTCAGACGCCATAACGGCCCATATGTAAGTCATGTTTTAAGAAAAATGGTTCAGTGATAGAGTCTTGCCACTTATAGTTATACATTATGAGTTGTGGACATGTTGGCCCATGATAGTTACAAAGAAAAAAAAGAGTTACAAATTGGTTTGCTCGGGCCAGTATGGCACCGGGTGCCAGTCACGCCTCCCTAGGTTTGGGGCGTGACGGCGTCCTCTCCATCTGCGAGAGAATAAGAATAGGAAAGTTCAATCAGTATTGAGAAGAACAAAATCGCATGACATAGTTGAATAAAAGTGAGACTTTTTCCTAATTTTATATCCTCTGGGAGATAAGTACAAATGTCTTCGTATCGATCCCCTAGACTCTACTAAGCTTGTCAGTGAATTATGAGACCTAGGCAACCTAGTTCTCTGATACCAACTTGTCACGACCTGGAATCCCCATCACTGGGACCGTGAGGGCGCCTAACAATCACTTGCTAGACAAGCCAACATTAGGGGTTCAATAAGTAACAAAACCTTAAAACCCATAACGATCAAAAACCATTAACACATAACGAATTAACAAGAAAGCGGAAATTCTTAACAAAATCGAATATCTATACACAGCTACCTATGATCTGGAGTCACAACTCACGGACTTCTATGATTTATCTACAATTATTTGATTGATGAAAATAAAATTGTTTATAATTCTAAGAAAAAGTAAACTGAAGTAGGTATAAGGGGACTCCAGGGTCTGCAGATGTCGGCAGATCTACCTTGGGTCTCCTGTGTAGTGAAGTCAGGAGCAAATCTCAGAATCAGCTCGGACCGACACCTGAATCTGTGCAGGAAGTGCAGAGTGCAGTATCAATACTGTCACACCCCATTTTCTTGCGAAATCGGTTTTCGATACGTGACAACTCTTTTAAGGAAGGGTGTTAAAAGAGAGGTTGCCACCTAACGGATTAAGGTGCGTTAGGGCACCTACTTGCAAATAACTCTGGATTAACCAGTTGCATCACCAAAGATCGGGTAAGGGATCAAATTACCTCGAGGAGAAGGTGTTAGGCACTTCTCGAGGTCCACAACAGTGGGTCCCGTACGAACTCGAATTATATGAATTAGTCTAAACAAGGAGAAGAGACAAAAAATTAGGCAAATAAAATGATTGACTTTTGAACAAAGGTGGGGGGTCCTAAGTTTTTTAGCCTAAAGGATCACCTCGTGCAACATAAATAATACTTCATAACTCTCTTGAAGTGGGGTGTTACTCGTATTATTCAACGGGCACAAACTATCATCTCCTGCTACCTGATTACTATCTTTAAGTTGTTTACCTAAAGCATACAAGTTGATTCTAAATAATGCCCTATGCGTGCACTAGCCATCCCATGCCTATGATCTAAGAGTCATTTGGACCTCTATCTTTGAGATGGTTCTAGAATTTAACTTAGGTTGCTCAAAAGGAGAAAAACTAGGCAACATACAAAACAACTTGGACTTCTAGGTATAAGCAAATAAGGGTTCAAGTTAGCCTCCGCACTCAGACAACAAATGCACACAAAGATGATTAACATTGACAGTTGCAGATTTTAATAAGTTAAGGTTGCAGAAACCTATAGGCAAGATCTCTAGGTGATACTGAATTTAATAAGCAAGCAGTTTAACAAGCCTTTTCTCTTAATACGATTTCTAAAACCTACATAGTTGCCTACTGATTTTAAGCATAAGAGATTAAACCTATAGGCATGATATCTAGGTGATTCACGCAGTGATTAACAATGGTAATCACAAGAATAGGTTCAGAATTGGTTAATCGAGTCCTATAGGCATGGTTTCTAGTGATGATAATTAGCACAATGTTGAAAACTCTTAAAGAAACGAGTAGGACGATAATTAAAACTGATACAAACTCTATAGGCATGATTTTTACAATTAAAACTGATTTTAGAATCCTATAGGCATGATTTCTATAATTTGTAGATTGGGCAACATGTAGACAGGATTCTATACGCACATTTAATCATACAATACCCTATAGGCATGGTTTCTAACAAGAAGAAGTAGACACATTTGAACCAAATGAAGAACCTATAGGCAGGATTGATAACACATAATAATTGAACATGTTTGAGCATAATAGAATACCTATAGGCATGATTTCTAACACACAACAACTGAACATGTTTGAGCATAATAAAATACCTATAGGAATGATTTCTATCACACGATAACTGAACATGTTTGATCATAATAAAATACCTATAGGCATGATTTTTACCCATTTTAATGGAAGTATAAGATAAAACCCCCCTTTTCCAATTTTACTGATACCCCAAAATGTCTTTATAATAATTATTATAGATCAGAATGAATAGAATAAATTACAAGAATAGCTATAGGGAGCCTACAGCAGGCCCGAAGATACATCTGGCCAGGCCAGGCTTTCATTCTCATAGTTCATAACAACCCAAAATTACATCTTCATGGACATAAGGCAGCCAGGAATTAAGTGATACACCCAGTGGGCATAAAACAGAGTTGAGCATATAGAACCAAGGCCCTAGTGTGTCAGAGTTCCCAAGCGCTTCAAGGACCCAAGGCAGTGCTCACACTAGGGAGGTTAATCAGAGATAATTCAGGGGAAAGACTAGGGACCAAGTCCTAGTGTGTCAGAGTTCACAAGGGTCTCAAATGAACCCCGAGCAATGCTCACACTAGGGAGGTCAAAGGACATAACCTAAGTAGCCTTGGCTTTTAGCCGGTTAGGAATATGGGAGATTGAACAATAGCTGAGGAACAGAATTGAAGGGTATAAACATAGTCAAGTTGGGCACATAAAGCAAATAATCAAACATGCCTTAGATTTTAAGAACACATTTAGCAAAGATTTAGAAGAACTAGTTCGACACCTAGTGCATAAGTAGTTACACATTAACAAACAGGTTTGCAGGATTGGAGTACATACACTCATAATAGGGAAAAAAGTCCAAATTATGTTAAGTACAAGTGCTAGTGTCACAAGATAGCCATGTTAACTTCACATCAGGCAGCAAAACATCATTTAGACATAGTAGGGAAGCACAAATTATGACAACATACTGGTGAATCAAGTGATCCAAAACATACTGAGGGGTATATTAATTGAGAACTAGTCATGATTGATAGAACATGATCTTGACACTTAATTAAAACATACTATCTATGCAAGATTTCCAATATAGATATTTAGAATAGAAAGAGAAGATAAAATCATGTCATACATTAAGTGTAAGCATTCAAGTCTGACCTAATAGACCAGTTAATCTAAAGGAAATTCAAATTATGCACATGGAGCATATTCAAATAACAGCGTGGACAACCTTAAGCAGGATTAAACACCAAAGAGATGTCAAGCAGTAACACATTGGCTTATCAAAGTTAAGAGAATCTTGATTACTCGAATTAGACTTAGGCATGTTTCAGATTACCAACATAATGAAGTGAAGATTAGAGAGATCGAAAATTAAAGTAAAGCAATCAGGATTGCATACAAGAACAGACCTGAAAACACATTAAACTACAATCTTCTGAAGCGAAAACATATTACAAGTAAATAGGAATGAAGTGATACAAGTTCAGCAACTCACCAGTTAAGCAAAAAATAAGAAAGAACAATGTCCATCATAGCGGAAACCAGAATTTCTGGCCTTGGATTTCAGCCGGCCAGGAACCAAAACAAGAGTATTTAGAGAACAAAGAGTGATAACTTCAGTTTTTTAGTAAATATTAACGAGTCAAGTCCGTCTCAAAGGGGAATGGGGAGGGGTTTATATAGTAGTATAAATTAACATCCAAACAAGGAAAATCATCAATCAAACACGAGAAAGGAAAGAATCATCAGATGCAATCAGAATCAGTAAGGAAAAGAGAAAAAATCTCAAACCCTAATTTTAGGGCAAGTGTAAAATCGACTGAATAAAAATCAAACATCACACAGAATAAGATGAATATAGACAGAATATCACTTCAAATCAAAGAATCGAACCCATTTGGGTTCAATTGAAAGAGGTCTGAAAATCCTAATTTAGGGTAGGTAAGAATCATCAAAAGATATAGAAATATTCGTACTTATAAAGAGAAAATGATGAACATAGATAGAATAATCAGAGAAGTCAAGGATTTGAACCGATTTGGTTCGATTTTGATGAGATTTGCTTGCCATCTCCTCGTTTCCTCCTCCTCTTTCCATATCTCCTTGTTTCCTCCTCCTCTTTCCATATTTCCAACCTAAATCCCCGAAATCCTCACCAATCTCCTTAAATCTAAGGAGATTAGTATTAGGTTCAAATTTGTAAATTTTTAGTTTGTAATTATCATGTTTAATTCGTTGCACTAATTAACTAAAGTTTAGTACCTTGGCAGAATCACTTGTCAATTAGGTGCTCGTTTGTGTAAACAGTTGTTCTAGTTAGTTGTTTGTTAAGTTGCTGAAATCTAGTGGTTCCAGTTCTGTTTGTCAGTTTGTTTGTGGTTCAAATAAAATTATCAATTTGGTGGTTTGTTTAAAACCAGTAGGGGATGCTATGGATATTTTTAGAGTGAGGAGGTAGGAAGTAGAATGATGAGATTAAAGTGTAGGGTAGTTTGCTTTCACTATTTGAAGTATGCTAGAATACAACTACTTTACTGTCACGACCTGAATTACCCTCTGAACGGTCTCGTGACGGATCCTAGTCTCTACGACTAGGTAAGCCTAAATTTTTTGAAAAATAAGACAAAACAATAATGGAAACAGTAAAGAAGGAGCAATACTATAAAATTTATCCGCTTGGCATTTACCGCTTTTGCTTTCCCAAAACCCGAAAAATCACAAAGTCACAAACTCTGCACTACTGCAGCTCTATACAAAGGAATAAGGCAAAATGTATCTATATATCTCCTGTATCTATACTACAGTAGGAAGGGGACTCGTGAGATCCTGCGGACGCGGCAGAATTACCTCGAGGTCTCCTAAGCAGCTGCTAAGATACGCCTAGCCACTATACGGTGCACTGGTACCTAGATCTGCACATGGGGAAAACATGCACAGGAAAGGGCGTGAGTACTCCACATTCGGTACTCAGTAAGTGCCAAGCCTAACCCCAGTCAAGTAGTGAAGAGGTCAGGTTGAGGCTCTACTGAGTTTTAAAACAAGTCAGTTATCAATTTAAACGGTGAAATATAGATAAGCAATGATAACAGAATTAATGGAAACTGGAAGAATTAATAACAGAAAGAGATCCCTCGGCTCAGCACTACAGATATCTCAACAGTAAATATGCAATGCAGTACAAGGGGAAAGCTCCCGGATCTCATTCCGTAGTCCCAATTTAAATATGCTATGCAGTACAAGGGGAAAGCTCTCGGATCTCCGTCCGTAATCCCAATTTAAATATGCTATGCAGTACAGGGGGAAAACTCCCGAATTACGGTCTATAGTCCAAATTTAAATATGCAATGCAGTATAGGGGGAAAGCTCCCGGATCTCGGTCCGTAGTCCCAATTTAAATATGCAATACAGAAGTATGTCGGATACGGCTTAATTAAATAGTTCAGGAAAAACAACAGGCAAGAATAAAGTAAAACTACCTAAGCATGGTGCAACTAGTAGCAAATAAGAGGAAATCAAGTAAGGACAGGTAAGCATGCTTATTCTTAAGCTAACTACTCAGTTAAGACAAGAAACAGTAATATAGGAACGAAAATGAGTGATGCCATGGAAAGAAAAGTGGAGTTTTAGCAACAATGACCCGTGTACGCACTTGTCACCTCACGTACACGGCGTCCACGCAACAAAATCAATATGAAAATGCCTAAGGGGAAATCCCCAACACAGAGTTAGGCAAGCCACTAACCTTACTAATCAACTCAATAACACGCTATTGCCACGAGTATCCAACTCCGGGTGGCCCAAATCTAATCAATTCGATTTCATAGTGTAAATATCATTTCAATGAAATAAAATAACTAATAAGTTCAAAGCTAATACGCAAAATTCGGAAGTTCTCCCCAAAAAGTCCCCCGGGCCCACGCCTCGGAATCAGGTAAAAATCATATTTTTCGGACACTCATTCATTCACGAGTCTAACCATATAAGAATCTCTCAAATCGGAGGTAAAACACCCATTCAAAACTCAATAATTTGATTTATGAAGTTCATTCCATTTTTCCCATTTTCCCCATTTTCTACCCAAAATTTTCGAAATTAAAGGTTGGATTTAAGATTGGAATCAGGGAAATTGATCTATAATGGATAGAAATCACTTACCCAAGTTATCCAGGTGCAAAAGTCTCCAAGAATCGCCTCTCCCGAGCTCTCAAATTTAAAAATGGTGAAAATAACATAAACCCTCGGATTTGGGTCTTTAAAAGAGTGCCCATGCATTTCTTCTATGCGATCGCGTACAATGAGTCGCGATCGCGGAGAGTAATATCACACGCGCCCAGAATTCCTCTTACGCGAACACATCTATATGCCTGTGATTACGGACCTTCACGACCTAGAGCTACGCGATCTCGGTTGGGGCCACGCGACCGCGTAGAACAAATATTGAAACTCCCCCAGACCAAGAATACTCTATGCGAACGCGGTCCAGGTCATGCGATCGCGAAGACCGAGATTCTAACACACTGAAATCGCGGACCTCTTCTTGCGATCGCAGAGAACAAATCAGGACCTCTCACATTTACCTTACGCTATCACGGGTGAACCCTTGCGATCGCAGAGAGAAAAATACTGCTGTAGAAAAAATAGAAAACCAGCTAAGGCTATTAGGCCAAAAATGCCCGTTTGGGCACTCGAAACACACGAGGCCCCCGGGACCTCAACCAAAATTACCAACCAACCTTAATACCTCATTCAAACTTGGTTGAGCCTTAAAAAAACATCTAATAGCATCAAAATCATCAAATATGCATAGATTCAAGCCTAAGAACTGATGAAATTTCTAGAATTCACATTCGATGTCGAAACACGTCTAAACTCACTCGAATGACCTCAAATTTTGCAGGTCATAAATGACATTACGAACCTGCTGTCGCCTTCGGAATTCCATTCCGAGTCCGATATCAAAATTTCACCTATCGGCCGAAATCGCCGAAATTCTAACTTTCGCCAATTCAAGCCTAAATCTACAACCAACCTCGAAAACACATTCCGAACACGCTCCTAACCCCGGAATCACCCAACGGAGCTAACAGAGTCGACGAAATTCTATTCCGGATCCGTCTTCACACAGCTCTAGCTATGGCCTGATCTCTAAAGCTAAATTACACATTTATGGACTATGTGTCCAAAATCACTCCGGATTTCATCACTCAACACTCCGCCAAGTTCCAATAACATAAATAGACATGGGAGAAGCGGTTATTAGGGGATCGGGGCGCTAAATCTCAAAACGACTGACCGGGTCGTTAGATCCTCCCCCTCTTAAGAAAATCATTCGTCCTCGAACGAGTATAGAAACATACCTGAAGCTGTGAAAAGATGAGGGTACTGACTTTGTATATACTGCTCGGTATCCTAAGTCGCCTCCTCGACTGGCTGACCCCTTCACTGAACCTTAACTGAGGCAATATTCTTTGATCTGAGCTTTCTGACCTGCCTGTCCAATATAGCAACAGGCTCCTCAACATATGATAGATCCTTGTCCAAATGGACTTATCTGAAATCTAAAAAATGAGTCGGGTCACTGATGCGAGACTAAATTGCATAGTTTAACATGTGATATACCTTACATTTTATGCG